>JAODLI010001380.1:0-11287 GCA_027575585.1 Percopsis omiscomaycus
GAGAAGGGATGTCTCCACTGCTTGACAGAAAATACTGTTTTATGCTGTTAAATTACAGTTTCTTATTGTTAACAGATAATTAACTGTTAATTTACATGTAAGCATGAATATTTTACAGTATTTTACAATTACAGTAAGATACTGTAGTAATCCACGGTAAATTTACAGCAATTCATTACAAATATGGTTTTATGATGTTAAATTACAGTTATCTACTGTTATTGTTAAATGACTGATTTAACTGTTAATGTGAGGGATGAATATTTAACAGTATTTTTCAATTATTATAAAATACAGTAGGATACTGTTGTAAATCCACCGTAAATATACAGAAATTTGTTACAGTGTAGGCCTACTCTAACACCACAGGTACGTGTGTTGAATACCCTTGACTTTTTGACCTATCGACTTTAGCTCAAATATTTGGGACTCACATGACTGATTAGGTGACTAGCCTATAGCAGCAACAGTACTGACCTGCTTCCTGTATGAAAATGCAACTGTCCCAGCCCCTGTGATTCTAGACTGACTTCAATGAATCAGGCAGTATCAGAGAGGTTCAGCGCTGTCTAAATATATCAGGACACAAAGGGTCTCTTCCAGGTTGCTGCAGGAGTACACTAAATCACATCTCTCTCTCTGTTTCCCAAGAAGCAGATCATCGCACGCAGGTGTTTTTCTTGGTAAATGGCTTCTCGATGCAGCCTAGATAATAGCTAGATGCTTCCTCTCGCTGTTTTCCCTTGCATAGGCACTAACACTAATCAGGCGATTTGTTCAAACGGGGATGAAGTATAGCGCTCGCATAGGGCTGCAATTCCCCTGGAGGTTTGTATTGTGTATTCATTATTGAATCAACTGTGCTGAAAGACGGAAGTGTCTCAAGTGACCAATTACAACCACAACAGAGAACAAACTTGCAAGACTGGAAGAAACTGACTTTAAATACAATTATTTTATGTACTTAATTATTTATATATATAAGTCATTTGAAGAATGACCTTCATGTTTGTTTGTTAAATAACTGTTTCCGACACAGGCTGTGGAGGTCCCGGAACACTGTCTGGACGAAAAGGAGTCATTCATACATTGGGTTACCCCTATCCCCCTCATCTGCATTGCTCCTGGAACATCACTGTGCCCAAGGGCTTCCTGGTCAAGCTGCAGATCACTGACATGGTGATCACAAGGGAGGCAGGCCAATGCAAAGAAGACAAGCTGATCGTGTCTGATCACTATAACAAACTGGGTGAGTCAAGCCTAGTAATCCTCAGTGTTAAAGCGACTAAATGGTTTGTGTCCAGAATTGCCCTTGTGGTTGAAATGAGAGTTACAAAAAGGCTTCTGTTTTTGTGTGATACTCATGCGCATGGCCTTCCCTTGCCTGAGTGTTCATTTCTGTATTGCATGTTACTGTTTTACAGTCTACTGTATGGGGTCAATTGTGTAATAATAATACTTATGTTGTTGCCTTTTTGAAAGATTTAGACTTCAGTTGTGCTCCGTCTGGGTAAACGGTCCAAATAAAATTGTCTGAGACCCCAAACAATGAGCATGTAAATGTGATGTCAACAAAAGCACAAGGGATCCGAATATGTCCATCAACAGACAAACAATTCCACTTTCGCTACAACACCACCAAACAATGAAGAGCAACAAGCACGTTAAGCATCTGTTGGTGAATTAGAGAGAACTTTGGCAGCTTCAGCATTCATCCTCAGGCTGTAAAAGCTGTTGATTAGGACCTCCCTGTAAATTCCCCTTCCTCATTATTCACTCCAGTGACTGCAGTCGGCTGATACTGCTTCATTCACTGCTGAGCTCTTAAATACCAAACTGCTGATGCCAACACTCGCACTCCATATAAAGCATGCAGAGATTAATGTTTCTGTGTTTTACTAGTGTGACATTTAATATGTGGCTGTGTGTGTGTGTGTGTGTGTGAGAGAGAGAGAGAAAGAGAGAGAGAGAGAGGTAAAGAGCAAGAGAGAGAGAGAGAAGAGAGACTTGGTATTTGTGTGTGTGTAGGGTCTCTGAGTTGTTGGTGGCCTGTCACAAATTAAAATTATGGAGACAGTTTGTACTGTCTAAATAATAGTAATAATAATAGCGACAGAAGTTTTTGAAGAAAAGAGGATAAACATCAGTTTTTCTGGACTATCATTCTAATTCTGCCCAGGCACATATTGTGGAGACATGCTACCCCCGGTGTTGGTCAGTGCTAGTCATGTGATGTCGGTCAGTTTACAGTTGGACAGCCACCTCACTGACCGAAGATTCTCTGCCAAGTGGGAGTCTGTGTATCCCGAAGATTTCACAGGTACCCGAGGCCTTACATACACACACACACACACACACACACACACACAAACCTGTACCCATATCACTGAAGCAGGTCATTAGCTCATAATGGCTCTCCATAAAGCATCTCATTCGCTCACTGTATATTTATAACAGGAGCAAAGTCATTGAGCAGTGGGGACTTTTCCCAAGTACAGGTCAGGGTACTTCGTAGGTGGTGTACAACCAGATAAACCTCTTATCTCCCGCACAATTATCAGAAAACAAAGACTCAGCAAGGCATTTTTCTTTTGTAATTCCAGACCATGATGTGAAATGTATGCTGAGAAGCAGGATAGGTAAACTGGATGTCAGCATCATGTTTACAGGTCTTTGAGCAGTGAAAGAAAAACATGAAACATATATAGAGTGCATTAAAAATGAATCAGTTATGAGTGGGGCAGGCCCTCTCGTCACGTAAAGTAAACGGGTGGAAAGCATTTTAGCGTGTACTGCTCTTGTACTCACAGTTTATCAGAGCGACACTCTACAATGGAGTAATCAAACTTGAAGTAAAGCCCTTCTACTTTAATAAAGGCTCTCTCCCTCGGTAAATAAGACACTTTAGCTGATCTGCAATTACCTTATACTTGGACACGTTTATCCACACATCTCACACAGTCCTTTTTTTAGCTTCCCTTTTTCTAGCACACTCTCCCATGCCATTTTAGAGATCCAGGGCTGCGGGGTGTCTACCGGACAGGAAACTGGGGTTATCAAATCCCAGAACTGGCCAATGAACTACAAGGCCAACAGTGAGTGCATGTGGAATATTGTGGTGCCTCCTGGGAAACATATCACGCTGAACTTCACCCACTTCGACGTACAAGCCAAAGACATCCTCACTTCCAAATACTATGACAACGTGGTGGTGTACGACATCAGCGCCAAGGATGGTATGCTGATGGCAAAGCATGGTAGGCGGGTTTAAGGCTTTTTTAAAGGTGTTGAGTCATATAAGCGCACATTGAAAAGGTAATTTTCACATGCAAGTCAAAGGGTATTTTGTTCACCACACAGTAAGTTGTTTTCATTTTCATTTCAGGTCCGTTTTGTGGGACTAAACTGCCTGCCACCATCAAGACCAATGGTAATAGGCTGGTGATGTGTTTCCATGCAGACTTCTTCACTGAGGCCAAAGGCTTCAGGGCCCACTGGACCACAGATCCCACTAAGCCTCCAGTCCAACCCACCCCATGGGATGAGATCCTCATAGGTACAGTACATTATGTGCCATATAACTATAAAAGCCAATGCATTATAATGACTAGCTTCTTTCTGCCTGCAAACAGACGTGCCTCCCTATTCAAATGTATGATAGTGCCGTATTCCGACAGATTTTGTGCGAGTCACCTGATTGGCTGACCACGTGATCATTTCATATGGTAGTTTGTGGGCTAGCCACAGCATCATCACGGCCTACAGCTGACAGCCGATCGGCTCCCGTCTAGAGGAACTAGACTGTATTTCTTCCCTAAAAATCGAATAGTCATAGACTTTAATAGGCTTCATATTCCAATTGGATATTGTGTTGGGATATTCAATGACCAAATCTGCCACCCAGTCACCCTGTCAGTATCATCAATAAATTGATTAGCAACGTAACAGCCAAATGTTTGAATAAGGAACGATGGCTGATGCATTCAATGCAAGAATTGAATGCATTGCCCTCAGTTCATTTATTGTTGGAGATTATGCATCTTTGCATCAAACACTGCAGATTTCTGCAGTGCTCTTGTATGTGCTGTACAAAGACAAAATACTAGCTGAGCTATATTTTCTTATCATCAATCACATCTTCCAAAACCAAATTTTTAACAAAAAAAGGGCCTATCAGGCTGTGTAGAAGTCTGACCTTATTTTATCTGATTCATTCTGTCTTGTGTGGCCTATAGTGGCCTATAGTGGCCTATAGTGCTGAACTTTCCCTCCAGCAGGCTGCTGTCACCTGACTGCCATGCTTCAGCCAGGGGACAGGCCCCTGGTGGCCTGGCCCCGGCCAAGCCAATTCTGGAATACAATATTATGGATGGACCCTGCTGCCTCTTCCTCTGGCCCTGCCCACTAAGCACATGCACGGATGGATGGAGGGAAAGGATAGAGAGATAAACAGGCAGATAAATAGACAGAGAGACAGAGAGGCATGTACTGAGCTATAGCTCACTGGTCATTTTTTCCTTTTGTCTAGATTGGCCCAGCACCTGTGGTAAACCGAACATTCCTCCCAGTATCAACGCTCGCATTGTGAATGGAGAGCCAGCCAAGCCTCACTCCTGGCCCTGGCCTCCATGCAGGGGAGAAGCTCTTTGAATCAACACAGAGACCCTGGATACACCCTAGATACAGCTAATTAGATCATACTTTACAACATTGTGGTTTAAATTGATGTTATAACTGAGACACATTACAAACGAGATGAGTGTCAAACCAAAGCCATGATGGCAGTTGACTGTCACACACAGTGAGTGGGAGATTATTTCTCATAGTCTCCTCTCTCCTGTGTCATCTTTATTAGCTAATATAATGTAATACATTACACATTAAATGTGTGAAATGAACACATGGCCTCGGGCCAAGGAGATATTTAAAGGCATATCATTCAGTTTCAGTTGGTGTTGCCCTTTTTTCAGTTGGTGTTGCCCTTTTTTTGCCATAACATGACTGAATATCTGATATCCAGTCAGAGAGGATATGGGAGATGATTGGTTACAATCCAGAAATGATGTCACACCTGGGGCCAAATCTGTCTGGCTTGTTTTACGCTTTTAGGTTTTTTAACAATACTGTAAAAATTTTGGCTAAATTACATATTAGACAGATTTAAAGATTATTCCAGTCCCTTCTGGTCCCTTCTGGTCCCTTCAGACAACTGAAAACTTAAATTTAACCTAGGGACCCTTTAATGGCTGTGTGTTTATTTGTCCGTGTGTGTGTGTGTGTGTGTGTGTGTGTGTGTGTGTGTGTGTGTGTGTGTGTGTTTCAGGTCTGGCCTGCGAGTCACCCAGAGCCCACATTTTTCCATACATGCGGCGGGACTCTTATTCATAAGAACTGGGTGCTTACAGCAGCCCACTGCTTCATAAAGTAAGTGTTTTATCATATATGCATTACAGGCAATATACCAATTATATATAGATATAAGGAATGCATTATCCATTGATGATACCATAATTCCACGCACTGTGGCGCAATGATATTCAATTCAGTACAAGTTTGAAGCAGAAACTTCCCTGAAGGCTTTTTTCCTAACCTTATAAGACAGTTGTTTGGACTGTGCCTGCGCTTTCACCTGAGGCACACTACAGTTCGACTGCAGTGGCTTGTTAGGTTCTCGTGAGATGCATCTAATGGGCCACAGTGCCTAGACAAGGCCTGTCAGAGAAATACTGATTCACTGTGGAAATTGTGCACTGTTTGGTGATACATTGTAACAGATAGGATGTTGTGTAAGGTTTTTGCACAACGGTGTAATACGGTGCATATATAAGTGTGTGACCTATATATGCAGCATAAAGCATAAATATCGCACCAGCGGCATCAAATGTTGAATGTACTGTATACCCTTTCACGTAAAATGCGAGTGTATGGTGCGACAAATGTAATCTATAATATGTAATGGAATATCACAGCAGCAACAGATGTTATGTATCCCCTTTCCTTCAGTGCTTTTCCATGTATCTGAAATCTACATTGTAAAAGTGGATCCTTGTGCACATGATCTTTTTGAGCTATATTGTGGCGTATTGCTTCGTCTAATCTGCCCCCTCTCTGCCCAGCTACGCAGATGAGCTACAGCGCTGGCGCATGTGCCTTGGCAAACACAATTTGACCTTCACAGAGCCCAGAGAACATTGCTTCAACGTGTCTGGCATCTACCGCCATGAGGGCTTCAAGTACCCCACAGTGCCCACTGTGGAGTTTGACATTGCCCTGGTCAGGCTGGACAGGGACGCGATGCCCAGTCGAGAGATTTCCTATGCCTGCCTTCCCTCGAAGGACGAGGTCCTACCAGGAGGCAAGAAGTGCTACGCTACCGGCTGGGGAGACTAGTACAGTTTTTTGTTCAAATGTTCAAATGCTTGCACATATTCAAATCAAAATGATGAATATGTTTACTATAAACCACACACAGAATCAATAATTCTTCATAAACAAAACAAAATAATTCAGGAGTCACTCACCTGGCTTTTTTGACCATGACATCATGTTCACATGCTTCTTAAAATTAGTTCAGTTTGTGCTAGACTAGCTTGCGCGCCCTCTGCTGGACTAAATTTGTAGCTACTTCTCATGGTTCCACCTTATCTTTGTATTTCCATGTGAACCTACACATCTGTTTTGTCTGTTCATTAGGTGCTTCCCTGAATGCTAAAGCAGAGGCTCTCAATCAGGTGGCCCTGACCTACGACACCTGTAAGAGGGCCGATTATTGGTGGTTCCAGGTGAAGACCTCCATGATCTGTTGTGGCTACACCCTGCCTGATGAGCTCAAGTCTGTTTGCCAGGTAAATAATCAAAGTGACACCATTGTGATCACATACAGGGTCCTGATGAAAGCAAGATGTTTTAAAACACAGAATGACACTCTTTGTTGCGTAATCTTGTCTGACAGGGTGATTCAGGTGGTCCTCTGGTGTGTCAGGATGCTCCCAGCGGTCCTTGGGCGGCTCACGGCATCACCAGCTTCGGCCCTATTGGCTGCATTATGAACAAGAAACCCTCTGTTTTCACTCGATGTTCTGCCTACCTCCCCTGGATTGAGAACGTTTTGCGCAGGGACATCGACAACCAGCACAGTATGGTTCCAGCTGGTTCCCATTAGTTTTAAGTTGTTCTTAACCATTATCCTTTGGTAATACTCAGCACATAGCCTATATAGAAAAATTTAACATTTGTTCAGTAGTTGTTACAGGTGCATCAGGCACGGTTTTCTTTTCCAGTGATACAGATTGTCTAGAGTCTGTGTGCAGCATAATTCTACATGTCACAAACTGGTGCAGAATTAGGGTTTATCGAGGGCTGCCCTCTCTCTCCCCGTGCAGCATCTGGTTGTGGCGGGAAAAAGGACTTGTTTGGCACCAGTGGCAGCCTGTCCTCTATGGGATACCCTGGCACCTACAGCAACAAAGCCCACTGCCAGTGGCACATTCTGGTACCCCCTGGTAAACAGGTCCACCTCCTTTTTCACAACTTCTCCCTGGAGGAGAGTCAGCTGTGTATGAAAGACAAAGTCAGCCTTCGGACAAAACAGGCAGTCTAGGTATGGTCTAGTTCACGCAATGTATCAGTGGGTGTGTGTTTCCATATGTGTGAGTATGTGTATGTGTTATGTGTGTGTTTCTGGGGGGGGGAGTATGTGTATATAAATGTCTTGCTTTGAATTTGCAGGGTGTTGCTTTGATAGGACTACTCTCTGTAGTGATATATCATGTCCCCGACCTGCACAGTACTTAAAGTACTGTGATTATCTGTAAATGTCATTTCAGAGTCAAGCGGTCTGTTGTTGGCATTGCCTATTGAAAATGAAAGCTATGGCCTCTACTAATGTGGTAGATAGTGTCTCATCCTGTTTTGCTTAAAGCAGAATTGAACTTTTGTTAAACCCATGACTCTGTTGCTTTGAAGATGTCTCTACTGGTAGTACTGTATGTATTTTCAAGTGTAACGGTTTTGTTGGTAGTGGATCCAAGTGTAGGTAAGCAAGATATTTTACTGAGGGAAAATGGTCAGGATACAGGCAAGGTGCGGTAACACTATCCACATAGGCAGAGGTACAAAAGAGTAGGCAGGTATCAGCAACGAAGATAGGCAACGGGAAAGGGATCGGCAATGGGAACGGGAAACACAGACAGGTAACATGCAACAGGAACATAGAGGACTGGGAACTGACAAACAACAACTACCAACAAGCAGAAACACAGGGTTTAAATACAGGGGAACTCTAAGCAAATCAAGAACACAAAGCAACAGGAGACAGGACTGGGACAGAAACATGGAACACACAACTAACTAGATGGGGAACTACAAGGAGCAATTCCCCAGATGTTACATCAAATTACTCTCAATCAAATTGTTGTAATGTTAATTTTAAGATATATTTACGTTGTGGATCACTGCTGCCCATTGCTTCACGGTGTAAGATAGATATTAATGATGAGATACAGGCAGAGAATGAGACATAGAGAAATAGAAAGCACAGGCTACATATTCAATAGTAGAAAGAACACTCCCCACATTTTCTGCCCCATGTTTGAAATACAACTGTCAACAAAAGTGTCCGGACAGGAGTGTTGTATTAAAGTACATGACAATGCATGGCTTTTTAATTTGTACTCTGTGCTAATAGTAACTCAAAATTACAATTAGCCAGAGAACAATATGACAACATCAGAGCATCTCCCATCTCCCTTAACTCCCTATGGCATTGGTTCTCAACATGTGGGTCAGGAGGGTTTGCAAGATGATTTTGGAATATCGTTTATAAAGATAATACATTTTGAGTGCGGTTAATGGTTAATGGTTTATTAACTGTATATTTTTAATGCATTATGCTAATAGAAGAAGTGGGTCTTTGCTTCTGACCGCCCTCATGAAGGAAAGAAGTATTGCTTTTTGGGGCTCAGGTCAGAGAGGTTTGAGAACCACTGTTGTACTGTATGTCACTCCAGGCCTCTAAACAGTACCTTCTGGAGAATGTGCCTGGGGAAGCACCACATGAAGTCCTCTATGGATGTGCCCTCTGCTGAGGCCTGCTACAAGGTGGACCGCATCATCCGCCACGAGGGATTCGTCTGCAAGCAGGGTGCGCCTGTCTAAACCTGTCAATATGACCCGAGAAATCAGCCCTGTGTGCCTGCCCAGACCAGGGACAATAATGCCTGCAGGAACGTCGTGCTATGTCACTGGCTGGGGAGATGAGAAAGGTAGGGGAGAGGCTTGGATGGCTGTTTTCACATTAATTGTGTATAATATGGCTCACAAACAGCAGAAGGTGTCAGGGTTTAGAATCACTACCATAGGAAGCAGAGATTCATTCATATTTTAATATCCATATACTATACGTGTCAATGTCTCTTTTGCATTAGATTGCATTAGAGTTTTCATCCAGAAGGCGTAATAATCACATTACTTACAAAACAATGACCTGCCTTAGTGTCATTCTTTGATTTGTGCCTGAAAATACTCTTGTGGGTTGAAACCATTGTTAAAATGCCCACAATTGTTGGGTTCTGGGGGCACTATAACCCAGCCGAGGAGGGTACCTTTTAACATATGCAAGCATTTCTCCAAATAATTTCTCATTGTCAATGACAATTTGAAATGTGTGTGTATGCTGAAGGCATGCTGTGAAAGTATACTGCGTTCCTGTGTCCCTGCCTACAACTAAAAAAATATGCTTTCCCTCAACACCTCCCATTTAGGTAACCTGTTCCCCATTGTGGCCAAAAAGCTAAATCAGGCCATCCTTCCTGTTGTTGACTTCGCCACCTGCAGTAAGCCTCAGTACTGGTGGGACACCCTCCGGCCCTCCATGATCTGTGCTGGCTATGAGTCCCCGGATGAGCTGAAGTCAGCATGCCAGGTGAGAGGACACACTGTTCTCAAAAGGAACAGTGTGAGAAAACTGTTCTCAAAAGGAGCATGGAAACACATACAAATGTTCAGATGGACTTTAGCTGGCAAGCTGTGGGCACAAGAAAAAGACAGACCCTCGGCTTGTGCTATTTGAACAGGGTCTAAACTGGGCTCTTTTGTCACACACAGTTACATAAGCATTTTGGCCTCTCGTGGCATTTACGTAACGCGGAAAATAGCGTTTGTTTGTGATCAGTCAGCCTCTATAGGAAACGGCTGAGTAGTTCTCTTAATGAGACAGAGGACATAGGAACATGTTTGTCAGGCAGGACCTATAAGAACACAGCACAGGGAAGATTCAGTAAACCACTGAGGTGTGTAACTTTTAATATCTCCCTTCTCTTTTCACTACAGGGAGAATCTGGCGGTCCATTTGTCTGTAAGTCAACAGGAACTAACGGGGCCTGGAAGGTTCATGGTGTTGTCAGCTTCGAACCACAGGGCTGCATTAAGGACAAGAAACCCTCCGTGTTCACCCGCGTCTCTGCCTTCAGTGACTGGAGAACAATATTAAGAAGTTTATCTATGAAAATGGAAAATCCCAGTAAAGCAACCATCTTAATAAAAGTGTTTTTTCCCAATATTATTGCCTTAAAGTGGCATTCTATTAAACTTTTGTTTAATAGGTTGACCCTTAGAGTTATTGTATATTACTCAGGTGGTAAATTGAGCTATAATAACTAAAATATATTACAGGGTCATGGATGGTTTAATTCGTTTTTGTTGTTTTAACTGGCTGCATAGTTACAAGATACATAACATCTGAAAGCAGACATGGCAGTTCGTAACATCATTTTCTATTTACCCTGTTTAAATCAAAGTAAACAAAACCAATATCACAACCAAAATAGCTACAATACTGTAACAACAATGACCCATTTTTTCAGAGCTAGGTCATGAATATGGTCTAACAGTCATAAATGAATCATATATGATTGTTATGTTATTTTACTCCCTTTTTATTGAGTTTTTTTTTTTTTTTACTTTTATTTAGAAGTTTGTTTTATTGTGACAAAAATATAGCTTAAATTCACATAAGTGTGCTGCTCTCTGTTATCCACTCTTGCAAGCACTGGCAGTCAGATAAGCCCTTCAGACTCACAACTTTTGTGTTTAAACCTCTAGGTCACATGACCTAAAACATCAGCCAATGGGAGAGGTCGGCTCAGATTTCAGTCCAGGATGACCGAAAGGAATAGGGAGGAGGAGGGGAGAGAGAGAGAGAGAGAGAGAGAGAGAGAGAGAGAGTACGCTAATTTGCGGTCTTGAGAAGCAGATAGACATTCTGTGAAGTTTGCTACTGTCTGCAACT
>JAODLI010001381.1:0-11286 GCA_027575585.1 Percopsis omiscomaycus
CCCCTTCGGTGGGTTCGGTGAATGCACATATGAAACTGGTGGGGTTCAGTACATCCAACAAGGTTAAGAACCACTGGTCTAGAGGTAAAGATCTGTGGGACCACATCTGCTGGTAAAATGTGTCCATTAGTCGTGTAACGGTTGTGGGATCTCCCGGATCTCTTTCGGAGGTGTGTGGGGGGGGGTTGCAAACAGCGTTTCTCCTCGCAGAGACGGGGGTAATTATGACGGGTGATTGATTGACGTGCCACCTGAGCGGAACGAGTGCCGACGGCTTGTGTTCCATCAGCCGGCGCCCTCCTCAGGTGGCAGTTAGATGGAGGAGTGCTGAGAGACGACATAAGTAGATCCTAGCATAGACCCAGGCAGACTGACAGATGTTGATTTCCAAGCTTTCCTTGTAGCGGGGCCCAACCCCCTTATCAGCTACCATCTGTGGACTCCCCAGGAGAGAGACTCTAAAGTAGCAGGGTATCTCTGCATATGCTGCGATACGCTTCTCTTTCAAGTGTACTTTCTGCAATCGTATCTGTAAAAAATGAAAGCACATATGTACTTTTGTGTGGCAAGGTTGTGTACCGTATCTTCGTCAGGGCCGTCGTACTTTGCAAGTTCTTAGCTGTTGCTCTGTTTTGATAGGTCGCTGGTTACCTTTGCCACAGAAACAAAAGTAGCTTCTTACTGTTTAGTTAGGTCTTCTATGCACTGTTAGAGAATAGACGTTTCTGTGGGAACACAACATTAAATTAAGCAGGAAAGAAATTGCCTAGTAAGGAAATTAAGGGGGATTGTAAAGTCTGGCAATATGGTCTGCATTCTTACCCGAGGAATTCATATTTTATTCACAGCCATCAACAACCGGATTGGGAATAGTTTATCCCTGGAATATGCTAGGGAAAAAGCTTTCTGCTATTTTAAGCTTTCTTAAAATAGCAAATGGCTCCCAGAAAACTGAGATGTTGTTTTTTCTAATCAGTGTTTTGGTAGAAGATAGAAATTTACTGGCTATACCCATAGAGGCAATAAGCCCTTCAACAAAGTTAAACTGCTTATTGACATTTTGATTCTGCTGTGCTATACAGCCCCTTTATTATCCTAGCATCACAAATAGAGGCTCTGTGTCACGTAACCAATGTTACATCTAGTTTCCTCCATGCCCTGAGCAAATTCAGATATTTCTAAAATGAAGTAAGCCGCTTCCTCGTGTTCTTAGCTGTGGAAAGATAGATTCAGTTATGTGGAAAAATCTAATCTATCCTGTTTTATATATAAAATTGACTGTAAATTGAGTCAAGCCAAATATAGAATGACAGAAAACAGGAGCTGTTAATTCAGTACATTTCTTTAATTAAAAACCTGCCTTGGATATGAGCCACACTTAAACATGTATTTCAACATGGACAGAAGTTTTAAGAAGCTCCGGAGTTTTGAGAAGCTTGCTTAAAAGGTGTCTCTGTGTATAGCAACATATCAGCTTCAAATCGACCATTTGGCTACTGACTAAGGACATAGCACAGATTACCATTTACCTTTTTTGACAGCAATTATTTTCAAGCAGTGCACCATAACATTGCCATTAAAACGGCTTTAAATGAAATGACATAATTGCATATTGGGTTGCTTTCTTTCAAACGTGGGCTATTATAAACGCTCCAGGATGCGCTGGCCCATTTGCGTCCCTTGAATAAATGATGAAACCCTTCCCGCCACTGGAGAAAGTAGATGGTAAATGAACATCGATGAATAGTGACAAGCGTATAGCATGGGCCAAACATCTGCATTCCCAATGGGCCTTTCTCCTCATCCGTCGTATTCTCTCCCTCTCCTCGTATGCCCCCCCTCCCTCCCTCTCTCTTTTGTGCTCGTTGAACTGCTATTATATTCCACTTAGGAATTATTACCATCTTTTTAGTGGTAGTTTATTATTTATGAAAGCAGTCGTTTAATAAAAGAATGTTTTATTGCCAAATACGTAGCCTATACAGAGAGCTGATCAAGACTTTTACTTACAAGTTATGAGACAATGGTTCTCATTTAAAGGTCTACTAAGCGATGTTTAGGCAATTAGAAGACTTATACATATTTTTATGTACCTAGTATCGTAAATAAACTGTTTTTAGTCTACGAAGGGTTGGTCACAGCGGAGATGGATACATAGCATTGGCACAGCAGCTTTTACACTAACAGGTGTCAGTGTCGCCACTAAAGGAATTTTGGGCCCCGCGAAAAGGTAGCAAAGGTGGGTCATTCCCGTCTTGAAGAATAATACAGTTATATAATAAAAGCATTTGCAAACAATTAAGTAAAAAAATACGACGAATAAAGACTATAAACTACGTAACAATTGACAGCGAGACTTTTGCGTGATGATACTACTACCACTAAAAATAGTGTTTGTTTATCTTTGAAGAAGGTATATCATCATTAGTCTTGTCACACACTCCCTACAGCTATCTCAAGGCAAGGTTAATAAAATAGTCTAGCTGTCAACACGCTGCTGCTCACCTCTTTCTTCATTTGCTGGTTTATTGGGAGAGATATGGGTACGAGGTGACAGGGCTGCAGAGCCTGAATCTGCTTGACCTGACAGCAGGCAGGCACAAATGTTAGCATGCACTGAGTGCCCCCTGCTAACAGTTCGCCTGTAATTTGTATTATTATTTTTTTTTAATTTAGGTGAAATTGAATTCCACTGTAACGCTACACACTGTGAACCGAAGTAAAGTGGGCATATTCCATAGTGAACAGTAGTTCACAGCTATTAGTGTATTATTTCATCACTCACACCCCAAAATTTGTGTTAGACTGTTAAGTGGGGAAGTGAGGGGGGGGCTCTTTAATTCCCAAACTTCTTTAGCCTTATACAATTTGTTATTTTCTGAAAGTCACATTTTACTCTGAATGACATGTGCAGGATTACTATACACTTACCAGCCTTACCAAGAGAATATTTTTACCGTAGGGGGAAAGACATTTCACTGAACTGAGGGATTAGCGTGTGCGTGCTTCAATCACCCACTCTTTGCCAGGGATAAATATTCCCTGTGACTTGAGGCCTGCCAACTTGCTGGAATCACTGGTTCACATTTCTCGGTGCCCGAGGTGTTGCAGGGTCCTGTCATTACCGTAACGCTACGGGGGAAAGTTATGTACGGAGCGCACTTCCTGGGTGCATTCATGTGAGGCTCGCGCACAAAGCCGCCAATGTGAGGGTTATTTTAGGTCGTTAGGTTTGCCTGTTTAGCATGGGAGTCTTCACTTAGGCTTACTTGAACTGACTTAATTACCCTGACAGTCTCCGGCCCCCGTGAATTTATCATCTTCATCCAAGTCCAGGGAGTGCAACTTGAGCAATAATATCACTTGGACTAAAGCAATAGCTTATTGATTGGCACCTTATATAGTAAGCGACAACTCTGTGAATGTAATGGATTGGGACAGTGGCGTTCGTTCAAGAATGGGGAAGGTACCTAATGGTTTTCTCTTGCCCTGTCCTTTTAAATTTCCCCAGCTTGGGTTAATGAGAGGCAGAGGTTCCCTGCTGCACATTTCTAATTGCCCTCATGTCGGGATGTAAAATGGCATGGAGCAGCAATTTATCGGGTAACTCAACATAAGAAGGAAAATGGTCAAGGACTGCCAAGCCACTGAGGCCCACCAACTGTGAGATTGATCATTAGTCAATGACTTTTGATGACCTGGCATCCGTTCTTTCTCACAATGGAATTGCGAAAAGAGCTCTGATACAACCTTCAGCTATATCCTCAGTCCCCATGCAATGATGAACTGCTGGAATGGCATTTCTTTTTGGCATTGCTTATGGCTAGGGACAATTTAGTATTCATGTATTTCCATAAATAAATAGCTTAAAAAATATCAACCATATACAGTATGTGTTGTCGGTGATCAGTGAGGCCACTTAAGTCATGTTAATGCACACACTGAGAAATAATGAAACCCTTTCTTGAACCCAAAAGGGGTTTAGCTTACTTGAAATTTTTAATAAAATCCCGGTGATTAGCATTCTAGACAAAAACTTTTTTTTCTTCTTTTGTTTAAAACAAAAAATAAATAACTGAAAGGTGCTGAATAGTCTACAATAGTCCACAAATTATTGTTCAATACTACTAAACTGAGCGGTTATTATTTTGGCAAAATTCATTTGTTTTCTCTGTGAAAACAATAACCTTGTGGAAAGTGGAATCACGTGCTCAAACATTCAAATGAGTGGCTTGGCATATTGTTGGTTTTAAACCCAGCACACTGTATGATGACAATGATCGTCTCACAATGATCGTGCCACGACTGGCTACTATGTGGTATTTATAACACTAGCATTGAGTACAAGTAGGATTGTCATGTTGATGAGATAGAAGAATAGAAATAAAACAATAGAAACGCTACTGGCCGACTGAAGGCAGGCTGGGTCCAGACTGACACTCCTGATGCCCCACTTTTCGAAGGTTGCGTTCACGGCCTGGCATTGCCTTTAGCAATGGGGTTTTCCAGCTAGGAGACAAAGTTGAGTGTATCAGCGCCTTTTTGGGTGGGTTAAACGGCATCAGGGCCGCCACGGTAACCGCACGGTATAAAGCGCATGACGCAAGTGCATTTAGGGCGTGGCCAAGTGCATTTGCTATTTAAACTGCTGGATGAAGGAAATGCGAAACTAGGAAAGCCATTTGCATTGAGCTTGGCGCCGGGTGTAAGATATTTCCCTCTTGTGGCTTTTCACACATGCCATGGCAATGCCGGAATAGATGGGGCAAGGGACTGTCCAGCAGGTGGTGCTTTGTGGATGCCAACCACCATGAAACTCAACAGAAGATGGAGATATACAACCACCTCCGCTGTAGCGCACTAAACCTGTTCCAATTGCTAGGAGGGATGTGTCCACGATGGTTGTGTCAACATACTTCGTAATGAGACGTCATACCTTTCAGGTGAAATAAGATGGTAATGAACGCGACATTATGCTACTGGTATTTAATAGTGATGATGACTCAAAAAGCACCCTATCAGGTTCCAAATATGCGGATTCACTTTTAATGCACGCCATTGAGAAACACCAGCCACGCCCATTAAACGCAGCACAAGTCTTTGAAAGTAGTTCAAGAATGTTGCAAACGTTTTAGAGGAAACATGTCGTCCAGTTAAAAGTTCACTGAATGTAGCTTGTTGTTCCACTGGGAAGACGACTCAAACGATTGGTGTGCTGGTCTCTTTCTAATCCGGTTTGTTTTCCCTTTGATATTTCGCCAAAATGTATTGGGTTATTCCGTTATTGATTATAATAGGTGTTCTTTTGTAGAAAAACAGTTTTTTATTATAACTGAATGAAAGTGTATAAAAGTGTTTTGTATTTTGAACTGATGTTTTATGTGCCAGCTTTTATAGGGAAGAATATGTGTTGAGGGGGTACCCCCCCCCAACAGTGACTGAAGTGTCAGAATTAGCTGAGGCAAAAGGTGGAAAGCAAAAGGCTGGCAGCTGGTGGTGTGATGTAAGCCCGAAAAATAACACAGTTTAAATGGAGTTTCAGTCAGAATAGTGTAATTAGAATTTTGATTAAGTTGGCCATTATTTTATTTATAGCACTTTCCATTTTGAATTTGACATTTAAATTTGTATTTGAAATGACAATTTATACATGCTTTTGAAAAGCGTGAAAAACGTTTTGATTTAATAGTTTCTTTGAAACAAATATAAATTCAGCCTCTTTTTAGCTCAAGTTTCAGGTGGCATTATTCCATTCTTCATAAAAGACTAATGAAACTTAAATTAGATTGTCATTTGTATCACTTTCAACATGTTCCAAGAAAAGAAAAAAGTGCAGGATTGCCTATTTGTGTATCTGGCGATGGTTGCCAGAAAGCTGCAGCATAGGAGTAAGTGACAGGCAAGGACAACGCGATGCGAGCGCGAATCCAATGGCTGCATGTAAATGGAAGGAACTGTTATCCGTAAATTGAGAAGAGTGAATGTGAATAATGCGGCGTATTGTCACAGAGGCATAATCATTCGGAGACACAGTGCAGCAACAATAGAGGGACAACTTGAATTCAGACATTAGCACGTCTGCAAACAATGGGGTTGTTGAGAAAAGGTAATGGAGCCAAGCAAATTGTATAAAAGGGTGAGATAAAGTGGTGATGCAGTTAAAATGCAAAAGGGGTCGTGTGGCGGCGCTGGGAGATTGGGCAAGAATTAAAATGGTCCGGGGATGAGATGAATACTATGATATAGCTGTTCAGGTGTAGAAAGGAAAACAACAATTACAACTTCCCCCACTAAACAAATGCCGATTTCACGGCTGTTGTTCACAGATGAATACAATAAGGATTTACCCGTACCACGGATTAAAGACAGTTGGAGTTTGTACAATCTGTTGTCTAGGTGTGACATTGTTGGGGGAAAAAGGCATTCGCAGGGGTCAGTTCCCCAGAGAGAATAGGCCGACTATATGGGGTCTACGCAATCCCATTGGCCCATGGACTTCATTAAAGTTAGGCTTCGAATTTATCCGATTTAAATCATATTTGCTGTAGAAGTCACCAAAATGATCTAAAGCGATAGGAAAGTCAGAAACTGTTGCTTTAAAATTCAATAGTGGCTCAGTATTATTTTCTTTAGAACTTTAAGTAAACCATTACTCATTATCCACAGTGATTTGAAGTAACATTTTAGACAAAAGAGCCTACTAGAATTGTGCTGGACAGTACTAGGTTTCAGTAAGCCCAGACTATTAAGCCCTTCTCGCATTCCATTTCAGTCACTTTCTAAGGGCCTCATGCTAAAGCGTTCACCCGTGCATGTCTGGCCTAGCATATAGTTTGCAGTTCAGAGCAGGGTATGGTTATGTAAAGCTGAAGGGGCTAATAAAATGACCACGTCCAATACAAAATGTATTACTGTGCATTTGCTGCTGACAAGGATTGATGTGGTACATTACCAAACACAATTGGCAGTTTCTGCTGCACAGAATGTCCGTGGCTGTGGAGACTTTCTCTAGGTGCTATAGCTGGAAGGGTGGCTATTTGTTTGCCTTTGTGAAGGCCATGTGTGGAATTTCAGCCTCTTTGAACTACCGGCAAGGAAGAAAATTCCGATTTTAATATTGAACTGAAAATAAAAAGAGATTCAAGAATAACTCAGAAGAGGTATGGACATGCACAAGGGGCCGAGAATTCTGTCTCCGTGCACAGTCAGGAATGTTACTAGGGCTTAACAATATTATCATTATTGAATTGTCATTCTTTTACAGCTATGTCATTTAGCAGACATTTGTATTCAAAGCTAAAGTATTAAGGAGCAGGCAGGGGTTACTCAAGGATGCTTACATCCAGCCCTATGCAGGGCTTGAACCTATGACCTTTTGGCCAGACCACTAGACTACCCTGGCCCCCTTACTATCTACTGGTATCATGTTTGTGTATTGTATTGTACTGCGGGGGTGCTTATGTTAAGGTTTTCCTTGTGATGGACCATTTACTTCACTTGCATAAGAGATCAAACACTAAAACATTTGTCTTGGGGGGGCTACATAGTCTAGTAGTCTAGGTGTTGGACTCCCATCCAGAAGGTCGTGGGTTCAAGCCCCAGAGTTGGCCCACCTGTAAGGAGCCTTGAGTACAATGCCTAACCCCTACCTGCTCCATGTAATGTAAGTTGCTTTGGATAAAAACATCTGCCTAATTGTAAATCATCTCTGGCCACCAAATAGTAATTTCTTACAACTTACAACTTCAGTTGATGCACTCATGTTCCTCTAGTTGAGACGGATACTTTTCATCGGTTTTGTTAATGAATCGGCAATATCACGCTATCCAAAATATATCGCTTAATCCCCAGTTCCATTTTTTGAGTGACAAGGAAGCAGAGTGAGGGAGGGAGAGGGCAATAGCGCGAGGGAATGGAAACGGGAAGAGCAACACAAGTTGGAGAAAATCCTGCTGACGCCTTCATGTGTGGACTGTTCAGCACCATTCAAACTCTGCAGTGTGCAACTATAGAGAGGAACAGGGCGAGCACAGTCCCTCAAGACCAATTATTCTACTTTTCCAGCCCACAACACCCCCCTCGACCCCTGACCTCTCACCCTAAAACCACCCAACTTGTCATCACTTCTGCACCGTCACCGCACGCGCACATATTTAGATCCAGAAAGGCTTATTATAAAGAATGACGGTTTGTTGAAAAAAGGCTGGTAATTATTTCGAGTAGTTTCCCCAAGAGAAAGGTCTTGGGTTCGATCCCCCAACACGGGGGCGCCCTTGAGCGAGGTGCCTAAACCCGGTCTACTCCTAAAATACTGGGTACAACCTGTCGCTTTGACTTGCAGATAGGGTTACAAACTGATGGTGTTACAGATGATGATGTCATCTGGGCAAATATTTCAACATGAGGGGAGTGTAATATGTAATGTCATGGCTCCCAAAAGTATGTACTGTAGTACTATGTATAATATCACAAGAGCATTTGTCATTTACAATGTGTAACTTATTGTTAAGTTCTAGTCTTGTACAACATGAAAATAAATACAGAATATAAACTATACACTGTATAGTTAAATATATGTAAGATGATCTTCATAATAACATCACTATTTTCATTAGAACCTTTAATAATGAAAAATGATATAGCTAACAATAGGTCTGTATATGGGAATTCTCTATAACGGGGTGTGGGAGGCTTTAGGTACATTCTCTTATAAAATGGCTCATATGTTTAGTGTTCAGTGATGTTTAGTGTCTTACAGATGGTTGATAACATCCAAGCACGGGCCCAACTGGACCCAAACTGGACCAAACGGCCTTTTTGCCGATGACACCACTGTGGGTATCAACTCACACAGGGATAAGACCAGGTCAAATATTTTCCCTGATAGTTTTCCTTTTGGAAGGATGATTTTGAAGACATTTTAATTGGCATCAGTCTTTCTAGTTATAAACAGGACAGCCATCCATCTCACATTCGCTAGTACCCCGTAACACGTCAGCTTTAAGTCTTTTCGAATCCTATAACAGGCTCATCATTTCCTGCCCTGGTGTTTTTCGACAGGCTCCCTTAGCGGTCTAAGGGAGCTCAATGAACCATGGCAAGGATATTGCTTTGAACGTTTTATTTTGTCTTTTTATCCTCTACTTCAAAGCAAGAGCTAAAAAGATGGCTTAATCATACCTCTGTCTTAAATCATTATCCTTCTTGTTAACTGAAACTAGGTTTGAAACAAATGATTTCAGGCTTCCCAATTATTGCCATTCAGTACAATTGGGCCAGACGAACACCGTGACTGTTGCAGGGCCCAACGAAGATGGATGAGTTAATTTATTGCGCCTTGTGTATACCTACAGTACAGCTCCATGGCCCGAAAGTCTGCTAGCAACTCGTAGCCTTTAAGTCTGGTTAACCTTGAGCACAAGGGTTGTAGCAATTCTGTCGGGGACTGTAACTCTGGGAAAAGGCAAGCCCACTTTTATCTGGCTACATCACAAACCGTCACTGCAAGTGTCTGTTTGTACAAAAGCATCTTACAGTTTTTCCCAATCGCATAAATCCTTTTGTCCAATCTGTAGTCCCATTTCTCTAAACACAATTAGCACAACATGCGTCTGTTGTGGACCATACTGTTAACACAATTCATGTTGTTCTCACACAATAGGCAGGCAATTAACACAATGCTTATATTTTCTTTAAATACAAGAATAACCAATACCAAGATGATGGATCTCTCTTGTGTTATTTACTGATCCTTGCACACAGCATGCCAGAAATGAAAACCTAATTAAATATAGTATAAATACAATAATACAAAGCTTTTACTTCAGCATTTCTGTCACTTACTGTTTTTAAATAGTAAGTGACTCAAGATGACTCATTCACTTTTAGATTGTTTGTTGCCAAAAATCCACATTCAATGTAGAGTGGTTCACTGAATTATAAAAAACAATGGATTTCATATTGTCTATTGTACAGTATGCAGGTAGAACTGAAACATGAAAAGTAATGCAGTTTTTGTAATGCCATCAACTGTTAGTATTTTGAAAGTCGTTGTGCCATGATTGACTGTTCCATACAGTAAAGTATGCTATTGCAAAGCAGTATAGTGTAGAACATTTAAAAAGAGTTAGTGTTATTCTTAGGTTTGTTACTACCTCCTCATTATGGAGAACATTCACATAACTGGCTTTGTGTCTGCTGGAGACACATGACTGGACTGGCGGTCCAAAACCCCAACTAGACCATGAAGAATGCAGTCTGACTAATATAAGTGAATAAGTCGTTTTTCTATGAGCCCCTGGTCAAACATTGTAGGGAAAATGGTATACCCAGTAAGGCCTAGATCACGAGGGACTCTTTTGGTCCCAAAACCCACAATTTTCAAACCAAAACAAGACCTACTCATCACACAATAGAGTGACTTCTAGCCCGCAGGCACGATCGTGACATTTCTTGAAAAAAATGCCAATGAAGTGGCTGTAAATGTCATTTTCTTTGAGGGGGGGAGGGGCGCAAATCAATGTTTCGCAGTGCTTCATAGTGCTTCGCAGTGCTTCGCAGTGCTTCGCAGTGCTTCATAGTGCTTTGTAGTGCTTCGCAGTGCTTCGCAGTGCTTCGCAGTGCTTCATAGTGCTTCATAGTGCTTAGCAGTGCTTCATAGTGCTTCGTAGTGCTTCGCAGTACTTCGTAGTGCTTCGTAGTGCTTCGCAGTGCTTCGTAGTGCTTCGTAGTGCTTCATAGTGCTTCGCAGTGCTTCATAGTGCTTCGCAGTGCTTCATAGTGCTTCGTAGTGCTTCGCAGTGCTTCATAGTGCTTCACAGTGCTTCGCAGTGCTTCGCAGTGCTTCATAGTGCTTCGCAGTGCTTCGTAGTGCTTCGTAGTGCTTCGCAGTGCTTCATAGTGCTTCGCAGTGCTTCGCAGTGTGTCACTGCGTTGTGTTTGAAATAAAGGCAAGTGACTAAAGACTGACTTTTTGACTTTTCTTCTACCTCCTGAAGGCAAGGGAACCGCAAAGCCACAACAATGACTGACTACTACTTTTCTACTCGGAAAAAGAGATGTGCGTGTGCGTGTGCGTGCGTGCGTGTGTGTGCGTGCGTGCGTGCGCTGAGGGGTGGTATTGTGAGCAGTAGCTGGCAGGGTTTATCTTAGTCATGGTAATTGGTTTGCCGGTGTGGAAGTAGGATCATTCCAGAAAACCTCATTCAGCCCCGTGCCCTCCATTTATGAGAGAGAGAGGGGGAGAGAGAGAGAGAGAGAGAGAGAGGGGGGGGGGGGGGGGGGGAG
>JAODLI010001382.1:0-11286 GCA_027575585.1 Percopsis omiscomaycus
CCCCCCCCCCCCCCCCCCCCCCCCCCCCCCCCCCCCCCCCCCCCCCCCCCCCCCCCCCCCCCCCCCCCCCCACGAGACAACATTTGAATTCATTTGAACTGCCACATTTTTACAGTTTGTCCCTGATGGACGGTGACTTGTAATACGTTGCCTTTCTCGTCACATCAATGAGTGAGATAAATGTGTTTGTTTTTCAGCTGGACATAATACATGTGAGGCAAAAAGGTATCTTAAGGTATAAGGTTTTTACTGTAAATGATTCATAAAAGTCCCAGGCATTTAAATGTCAATTCAACAACACTAAATTTGATTAAAGACACTTACAGCAGGTGTGAATGATTAAAGGTAGTGAGTGACTGTAGTATTACATCCATAGTGGCCATAGACTTATGGACACATAGAAAAAAAATGGCGGCTCATACTTCCAAAGGGCTGTGCTCATTGGCGCAGTGAGGCACGTGAATTGAGGTTAGTGGCTGCGCCATCTTGAAAGTCAATTCCATTGGCACGTGCGCAGTACCGCCTACCACCAGTAGAGCACGTCGCACCCTGCGACGCTGGCGTTTGTGATCTCAAGCCTTGCGTTGTTGAGGACTAAACTTTAGAATTGTGGGTATGTTTTGTTTAATATTTAGCATTAACATTATCATCATCGATTCTGTGCTCGCTCCGGCCCCGGATGCTGCTTGCGCCCGACATGTGCACGGCAGCAGCAAACGACTATCTTGCATGGTCGTTATTGTCATTAGAAATAATCGTCCAAACTGTCTATATTGCCATTGTTAGAAAGAATCTATGTGCAGAAGCACCAAGGGGATAATATTATGAAGTGACATGTGAGTCAAGTGCAGTAAAACAGATTACACATTTTTGACTGGGGTGCGTATTGCAAGCCATTCTTCCGGGTGCAGTACAACCAGTGACCACAAAACACGGCTGCTTCAAGCCTAGAGTAAGACCTTGCCCCCCTGACAGTGGCCAACAACACCTGCCCTTGTGCAATGAATTGAACCCTCAACTGCTCCAGGGGTGCTAGGCTGTGGAGCTGTCCTCGGTTAAAGACACTCTTGGTCGAGAAAAAAAGAACTTGTCCTCTAATTGATTGGTTGATTTCCCAAGTGTTCTACAGCAATGCAGAAATCCCTCTTTAAGTGGCAAGAGCTGCGCTCATCCTTTTCAGGAAATAACTCATTTAATATAGACAAAAGTCTATTATTGATCAAGGGAAAAGGTAGACTAAAGGTAGACAAGTAAAGTTGGTCAACCGACATCAAAGTCTTGGATCTCCGAGACCAGATTAACAAACCAGGCCAGATGACAAATCAGTTACCTCACTATGAGGGGTCAGCCCCTTGTGTGACCTCGATATGTTCATAACTAAAGTATCGTCTAAAGAAGCGTCCTGTCTCACCTCTTGTTTAAATGCCACATCGGAGATGCGCTGGGCTGAATCTGTGTCAGCCGGTGTGTCCTCTGCTGTCCCTCTGGCCTTTGTGTCGTGTGTTACACCGTTCACTGCATCTGTGTTGTTCTCCTTGTGCTCGTCGACGTCATTGGTCTCGTCGGTCTCATCGTCACACACCTCGCTGTTCGTGTTCGGAGCTACTGTGTCTCCTCCTTTGGATTCCGTAGCGGTTTCGTGTTGTGCGTCGTTCTCGTCGGTCTCCTCGTCGACATCATCCTCTGGTTCGGTAACGGCTCCGTCACTGTCGCGTGGCACATCGTCACCGTGATGTGTGACGTCAGCTGTACCCTGTGCCACCTCAGTCATGCCTGCAGCTCAATGACCAGTTGACTTGTCTAGCCTGAAATGTCACCTGCAGAACAGTGTCACATAGTTAGTGCATGTAGCGTCGCGGTCTCATCTCAATCATGATATATACAGCCGTGGAAAAAATAAGGAGACCACTGCATATTCTTGTAAATATATGAATTAATATAAATATAAAAAAGATTAAATTTTAAAATTAAAAATTAAATATACAAAATTAATTAATTAATTACATTTAAAAAATTGAATATAAATATATATAAATAAATATTTTTTTAAAATATTAATATTGATGTAAATAAAATGATATATACAGCCATGGAAAAAATGAAGAGACCACTGCATATTCTTGTAAATATAATAATATAAATATAAAAAACGTAAAAAAAGAAATAATTATAATAATAATTAAAAAGCAATATAAATATAAATATTAATGTAATTGTATATAGATATAGAAAATATATTTTTCTAAATGGGCAGTGATCTCTAAATTGTTTACATGGCTGTATATCTTGTTATCTCATGTCACTAATTACGTCACAGTGGTCATTAATTGGTACACCCAAACTTGCTAGAGAGAGGTGTGAGCCACTCAGCTCACAGGTGTGGAAAGGGGAATACGCTCTTTGAGTTTCAAATCAAAATCATGGCAGACACAAATTGAAGAGTGTCCCTTTAATTTTTTTATTTTTTTAATTTCTTGACCAATACCTTTTGTTGAATGCCAGCATACAAATTCAGCATGTTGCCATTGATTATTTCTACCTGTTGACTCTTATTTGTTTCTGTCGGTTGGTGAGAGTTAAGTTATAACTACAAAGAAGGCGGAGCATCTGTGTGTCACACTCAGATCTCCGGTTCATTGGTCAACATTGTTCAAGGGCATGATTTCAGCGCGTTTGGCTCATGCACTAATTTCTGTTTCTCTCTAGGGAGCCTTTCTGAACAAGGGAAAGGTGTCACAATTACACAGAAAATGAAATAAAACGTTTACGATGCATTGCAGCTTTATGACATCGGAGGATTTCTGCTTCAGCCTCTCCATTCCTTGAAGCAGCTGAAACCGCCCCCCCGTCTGGAAGGAGAGCGTTTCTTAGCAACAGTGGGGGAAGAAGCGTTGCACTGGCCTGCTGCTCTCTAATTATAGGACACTTGTGTGTCCAGGGCATGTGATCATAGCTATTTCTGTTAGGCGATATGCCGTTGGACAGAGCTGGCATCCACATGTCGCCCCACTAACCCTTGACAATATGGCCAGACTTAGCGCGAGACAATTGGAGGGGTGCGCACTGTCGGAACCGTTTATCAGCCAACACTATGAGAGACGCTTATCAGTCTGAAATATTCCCCCCCTCCCCCCCCTCCTATCCGGGCTTGACTGTGAATTTAGAATCTCTCATCAAAACATCAGAATGCAGTGTTTGTGCGTCTCACTAAATCATCCTCCTTTATATAGATGTGAGTAGATTGCAGGACATGGACTTTATGGAATAAATGACATTAACGGTTTTAAACAAAGTTAAACACTGATTGATATAACCCTTATATAAACCGAGACTTGAAAATGTTTACTGGACATGGGCTCCATTACTAATGTTAAACCAGCCAAATATCATTATAATCAAAATTGGGCCATAAGGTCAAAATGTAATAGAACTTGGTGCCTTTTTATCTAGGCAACAGCCCCATCTGAGAGGATGAGAACAAGGACTACATTACTTGCAAGGATATTATTCTTATAGATCCTAAAATATGAATAAAAAGACCTTCATTATTTGCATATCAACACCTCAAAATGATCTCAATAGTTTTACTGCTCTATAATTAATATTTATTTACTGGACATTATCTCTGTATCTTTACATAAATCCAAACCTTCTAAGAAACAAATGGCCGTGTTCTCAAATGGGGAAATTCTATAAATAGTTAAGTGTATCAAAATATGTATTTTCTTACACAATTCTATATTATTGGTAACCCTGTAAATGTTGGGCTGACAAGCGCCGTTCTATTTATGGCTGTCATTTTGTTTCCAGCTGGCACAACACTTCAAGAAGGCCTAAGTGTGCGTCTGAACCTGTGTCACAATGCAAAATAGAGCCTACACTAAAATGTGTTTTTAACTGTTGATCACGCAGAGTTGCCCTCAATTAAAATGGAACATTTTACTGTACATATTCTTTAACGAGTAGTGTTTAAATAACTGGCTTTCCTTGTATATTTAATAGGGAGCTATTAACCTTACTCTTCATTGTAAACCTTGGCAGGTGGGCTAGGCTAAATAAAATAAAATAAAACGATATATTATTGACCAATAGCCACTCATTTTTGAAATTTACCTCTTAAGTGTGGCGTTGTCCTCTTTGTGTTCATAAAAGAATCCTTGTGTGTAGGCCTATTTAAGCCCAAAACAACTTGGGCCTAACACATGCCAAGCAGAACCATCCAGAAGAGAATCCCAGAAAGGGGCAAAGACTCGTCCACACTGCACAGACTCACAAAGTAATTGTTGGGGCAGGGGGCTACGCGGCAGTGAGGGCTTTCCATAAAAGTCCCCCGCCCCCCCGCAATCTGCCGGCTACCGCATTCCGCTCATGCCAGGGTTCAGCTGCTGCCTCGCGGATGGCCCATTCCAAATTGTAATTTTTATATTGTTTTTACCTTCTTCTTTTTTTCATCATTTAAATTATACATTTCCCGTTTTTATTTAATTCATGGTATAAATTCTATAAATTAAGTCCCTGAAATTACTCTATATTTAGCGTATAGGCTAATATAAGAAATTTCACTTATTTCACTTAATGGATTTTATTGATGTGAGCAGATTTGACAGTACCTTAAAATGAGTATATGACAATGCCACTCTCATTAGGGGGAGAAACCCATGCCCAAATAGAATTCAACCTTTATATATGTTCAATGAAGGAAGGACAGAGGCTTGTGTACACAAAAATGTAACAGTTATTTCGCAGTTAAAAACACAATAGGCCAGGAAACCCTTTGGTTGCATGTATATATATAATTTGGAAATAATGATGTGGAGATGCCTGTTATCACTCTACACACTGGGTTTAACACTGCACAAGGGTGGGGGAAGAGGAGAGAAGGAGGAGAGAAAATACAAATGGTAGCCTGCACTAACCTTTTCTAGGCACCAGGACAAAATAGGACTAAATAAACCAAAGCAAATGCAAATAATTTTAAGCTAAGGAAGCTTATAGCTATTAAAAATGGGAAGCACACCAAAAGGTAATAACTGTGACGGCTGCTTTTCCAGAACTGAAGGCTTACTACTACTCCTATGGTCTGTAAATGTTTATTATGAGAGTCAAACATTAAGGTAACATTAGGGTGGAGACAGCCATAATTCAGAATTACCTTTAAATGTTGTTTTCTATTATGTCAATGTAAATAAATATTAGACTATTGTCTTTTTTGTCATCTCATTGTCATTGTAATGTTTATTGGCTGCTGTCTTTATAGACCCTATTATACAATCCAAATTAAGTCTTAAAATAAGACAAGGTTAAAAGGTTTCCTTTGTAGATCATTTGACATGTCAAAATAGTCAGTAATGGCGGATGTAGCCAGAATGTGTTGTTTTCAGGTAGGCCCTACAACACAGTCAGGGCACATTACCACCGCATCCTGCTTCTCCACTCTTCATCGTCTGACACCATGATCATGACATCATCAGACCTCCTACTAGTCTTTATATCAATCACAATGCATCCTTACCCCGTGGACCTCCCCATTCAGACACAATATATAGTGCCAGCTTCAGTAGTACTAACATGGAAAACAATAAAGTGGTTCTCAGAAGAGCCTGCTTTTTATTCAACCAACTACCAACATGTTTTAAAACACAACTGTCCACAGAAGAGGGGCGGAGTCGAGAGGAATCAGTACTCTGAAGTTGGAGTGGCCAATACGTGAGTACAGGCCTCGGGAAAACCCCCAGAAAGGGGACTGAACCTCTTGCCGATGTGTGGATCGGAAATCTGAGAGCCAGTAATACCGGCAAGCATCATCATTCACAATCCCATGCAATAGAGAATCACAGAGTCTGGACACCGGACACAAAACCTATCTATGTTCAACGGTTCCCATCATAAAACTGTTTTTTGTTGTTGATTAATCTAAAACCGCTGTTTTGTTTGAATTAAGAAAAGAGACACGTTCTGATGTCTGTATACTTTCATGTCAGGATTATGCTTTGAGTTAGAGGGGGAGCCATCTCTGTAATATGTAAAATTGAAGGACCACCATCTCCTTCTGTCAGTTTCAACAAGGCACCTTCCTTAAATAGCCCTTCAGCTGTGACCACCAATCACCACGGCCAGACACAGCCTAGGCTAAATATCTGTGTGGCGTAGCCAGTGATCCTGTACTTGCTCACTGCTACACTGATGACTCAGTTTCTCAATAAATGAATGTTTGACCACGACCACGCTCACACATAGGCCTACAGGTTGATGTGCCAACAGTTTGATATGCTGATGAAGATATGGGCTAGTGGTTTTTTTCTCCTGTATCAGCCAAACCAAGCCACGTGTAACCTGCTGTAGTCTCCTCTGGTCTAGTGGCTGTTGAGGAGACTACAGAACGCGAGGTTAGAGCTCAGCTGTCTGTTCCAAAGTAAAAAAACAACCCCACAACCCCAAACAGGTGGCCACCGCAGAGCAGATGAACTACTTGCAAAACTGGTCTAGGACGGAGTACAGTAAACCTCTTCAATAGCACATTGTTTCAGATAGCGTAACTGCAAAGGGAGAAATGTAAACCATTTGACTTTGTCATAATTTGGGCCAGAGGCGTTCTTGGTTTTAGAACGGCCCAGTGCCGAAAAACCCCTGTTTCCTTCCTGACTCACGCCTAATGCCAGTACTATCAGCTATCAGCAGGGGCTATATTAAGGACCCTGACAAGTGAGACTCGACCCTTTGCCTGCTGTATGGTGTAGATGACCTTCCAATTACTGAGAACTTTTCCACGATCCATAGTTCTGATGGGTCAGAGTCTGTCTCAGTCAGGGCCCCCAAATATGTTGCACCATTAACATCTAGTTAAATGTAAAAGCAGGTATTTATGTGAATTATTTATTAATTAAAAGCTTATTTATGGCCTTAAACATTAGTTCACAAAGTGGGGGTGGAAATCCCCTGGCACGGCGTGCAATTACATTGTTAGGACATGAGATTATTTTCATATTATTTATATATTATTAATTTTGAAAAGTTTATTTTCTTGAAAGTGTAGAGGAGAATGGAAGTTTTTTCCTTTTTTTTATCAGAAGAGCGCAAGCATCAGTGCAAGTGCAGAAATTCTTCCATTGGCCCCTTGTGAAAACAGCTGTGAAGTCTTTGCTGACACCAAAATCACCCAATTATATCAAATGTGCACTGCAAATGTTTGCTGCATTGTTTAAAATATTTGGACTCAGACTTTAAGTCAAAATGCCTGTTTATATAAATAATAAACATAATTATTTATTATTATTATTTTACTCATGAATTTAGTGAAATTTCAAAAATCAGAAAATGTGTTTCAGCGGAATCCACTACCGCTTAACCGCCATTAACAGTGCAGACATGCGCAGTAGTAGCATAGTTGATCTGGACGACTTCCTGGTCGGGAGAATATGACATGTATCGCGATGTAGAGCCTGTTTGTTTTAATACAGTAGAGTGATACGGGCCTCTGGAATGCGAAACCACCGTTGCTAGAGGTAAACTTTTATCCCAGCGTCCCATTATAGAAATAAGGAGAGGCGTCCTCAGAAGTCTGATCTGGTCCCGGTCCCAGCCACCAGCGAGAGGCTAAGCCGATGTAAACCTATGGTAAGCCACAATAAGCACTGGTAGTTAGCGTTAGTTAGCTTTAGCCTAGCCAGCTAATCGATCAGCTCTGTGCTGACAGGTGACCAACGGCTAGCCAAAGTTAGCATCAGGTTAGCTGCTAGTCAGATGTCTAATTAATTTAAACGCATTCCTCCCGTTACCTAGTTTCCTACTTGTACATTAAATTAGCAGGCACCCGGAGCTAACCCTCCATACAGTTAAACCTCTCACAGAACCACAGCTCGCAGGGGTTGTGGCTGATAGATGGGACTATCGAAGGCTGCTAACTAGCCTGCTACAGATGACATGTCGTCGTTGCACGGTGCAACAATATGGGTCAACAAACAACATCCGTATGACAGCCACACCGGCAGCAGGCATCAGCAAGCGTGCACTGTTGCCGCTGTCATAATGCAGCGATGATCTGTCGCGTTTCTCCGCGTATTCATGTGTTTAGAATTAGTTTTTCATTTGCACCTTTTTTACAGTTGAATTAACTATGTCTTAAATGTCTCAGTAAGCCTTTCTGTACATGTAAAGCAACTCTGGTTGACACACTAGCGTATGACAGATATTAACGTTACCTTGGTGGGCAGACTTAACAGCTTTGCTACAAGCGTCCACAATATTTTGGTTTCAGTGTGTGTGTGTGTGTCTGTGTGTGTGTGCGTGCGCGCAGGGGATGAGAAGAGGCCAGTTGTTGCAGCGTTTGCAGCCGTGACTGTGTGGGATCGGGATGGCGCAGGGAGGCTCACAGCTAGACTTCCACATCCTGCAGGACCTCAAGCAACGCTTCCCGGAGATCCCGGAGGGCGTCGTTTCCCAGTGCCTTCTGCAGGTACGTCCACACACACACACACCCACGCCGCGTGTTACGTTGCACGCGCTCGCTCAGACGGCCTGCTTTGCCGTCGGAAAGCGCCTAACGGGTGGGTGTTTTCAGGCAGTGTTCGCTCATTCGGTTTCATGTTTTCATGTTTTCACGTCCATCCGTTTGCATCAGTGCAGGTTTAATGTTGCCCCTTGTGATGTAGGCTGGATTGAAGCATTGATTTTAGAGCCGCATAAGCCTTTAAACGTCCACTGGTCTGACCTCCAACTGATCCTGCTCTGTGCTGCTGCTGTCCCAGAACAACAACAACCTGGACCTCTGCTGCCACCTGCTGCGCCAGGAGAGCAACCGCTACCTCTATGGAGACTTCCAGCACAGCCCAGAGGAGGCGCGGCTGAGCCGGAACCCCATGCTGCACATCAGCCTGGGCTACCCGTCCGCGGACGGCGGCGGCGGCGGCGGCGGCACCAACGGGGCAGGGGTTGGGGGCGCCGGGCGCTGCCTCGTGCACAGCTCCAGTGACGGCCACATCGAGCCCCAGAGGCCCAACTACCCCGAGCCTCTCTCGGCGCCCGCGACGATGGCCCCCTCCCCGGGCTACAACCCCTTCATCATGAATGACCAGAGCCGCTCGGCCGGCACGCCCACCCCTCCCCCCACCGTGCCGGGCATGTCTCCCACGTACTCCCCCGTCCCGCGCTACGCGATGAACCCCATCGCTGTCACGCTGTCCCAGAACCTTCCCAGTGCTCCCCAGGCTCTGCAGATCCCCCCCGGCCACTACGCCAACAGCGGGAACGCCCCGCTGTACATCCGGCCCTCTCCCTCGCAGAGCCCCCAGCCGGCCCCGTGGCCCTCACCTGGGGCCCCGGTGTACCAGCATCAGCAGTCCCCCTATAGCACTCCCACATACAGCTCTCCTTACAGTTCCCCCCAGCACCAGGCCCAGCACCAGCACCAGACCCAGCACCAGGCCCAGCCCCAGCAGTATGTCTTCCTCCCCATCAGCTCCCCCACCCTGCCCTACCACCAGCAGCAGCCTTCTGTTTACCGGCCCTATTTCCCAAAGGGCTCCATGAAGAACCAGATTGAGATTACCCTGGACTCCCAGCGGCCGCGCAGCAGCTCCCCTGTGCACAGCCCCCACCCCCAGGGGGCGCTCTACATGGCGACCAGCCCGTCGCCCAGCTCCCCCTCCAGGGGCATCGGCATGAGCGGGCCCCCCGGCCCCGCCGCCTTCCACCCAGGCTTGTACCTGCATCATCGGCCGGCCTCCGCCCCGCAGCCGGTCCAGCCGGCCCACGCCCTGAAGATCCAGGTGTCCCCGGGGAGCCAGGCCCAGAGGCCCCCCGGGGAGCCGCCCGTGTCTCTCCTCCACATAGTGGATCAAGGGGAGCACAATGCCGCCCCCCCGCCCATCTTGCCCATCTCCGCCCTGCCGGGAAATGTCGCCAGCCAGTTCCACAGGATGCCCCGACGCTCCAGCTCAGGCTCCGATGACTACGCGTATACCCAGGGTAGGGTGCGTGTGCGTGTTATTTTGAAGGAAGCATGTGTGTCGCTACAGTGTATTCACCTCATTCTGGGATGTGGACGTAAAGGGGTCTATTTGGCGTTCTCCCTTAAGGTGTGTTTCCACTGAACGCGTTACTCGCGTCAGTTTGAACGCTCCATTATTTGTTTTTACTCTCGTGAATAAGCCCTTCTCTACCGGAAAGAGGAGGGGCTCCCAAGGAAATAGCTTATCTTTCCACCATTTGTCAACAACCATGGCTGACACAACTGGCGCTGGTAGAGTTTTGTGACACTGCGTCAAGTGAATTATTCGCGCTAGTTTGTGCCTCTTCGCCGGTTCAAATTCGGGTCTTTGCATTGACTTGCATGTAATCACGCGAACAATTCGCTTTGCATTCAGTGGAAACACGCCTTTAGACACAGAGATCTCACATGTTAGATCCCAGGGCAGATCCTAGGGCAGTGAACCTGCGGCTCTTTGCCTGTTCCTCTGCGGCTCTTCGTAGCCGGCTCACCTTCCAAGCCGTGATGTGTTCTCTGAGGGAGTTTAGACTTTTTACTTTGTGACAGGACTATATTCTCTGGCGGAGTAACGTAAAAAGGTTTACAGCTAAACGCTGCCTCTCTGTACTTCTTAGGCCTTGGTATAATTAGTAGAGCGACCGCAGGACGCTTTGGGGCTCATTCCTCAACAGCGTTTCTGGCATACTGTATGTCTTGAATTGATATGGAAAGAAAAAAAAACAGAATAAAATAATCTTAAAATCTAAAGCGCTTTAAAACTGGGATTATGTTTGCTCTCCGTTGGATCTCGGTCATGACTCGTACTGCTGCTACTGCGTTCTGTATGTTTTGCAGCTGTCCGACAGGAGAGCATTGCCGTGATCAGGTCTGATAAAAGCATGTACACGTTTCTCAGCGTCCGCTAGAGAGAGAGAGAGAGCGATGGGCGCACCGAGGCTATGGTCCTCAGGTCATTTAGTCACATTCTTAATAGTTAGTCCGTTTTGCCGGTCCCAACACGAGTCCGATTACTCCCCCCTCCCCCCTGCCCCCCGCTGGTCTCCGTTCACGTTTGATCTTTTGGATGTGAACCCGGGTACGTTTTACGCCATCAACACAAGGAACATGCAGCCAGAACATTACACTCGGCAGACGTTACACCTGGGTTTCTCACCTGGTTCTTAGTCCTTAATGACGATTCTCTCTCTGGTCTTTGGCTCACATCAGGAGAGCCATCCAAGTATTTATAATGTGTGTGTGTATATGTATATGTATATATATGTATATGTGTACATCAGGTATGAAGAAGTTCCTAACCAGTT
>JAODLI010001383.1:0-11284 GCA_027575585.1 Percopsis omiscomaycus
CTCTCTCTCTCTCTCTCTCTCTCTCTCTCTCTCTCTCTCTCTCTCTCTCTCTCTCTCTCTCTCTCTCCCCCCACAGCCAACGTTTGCGACGAGGAGATGCTCCTGTGCCAGAATGGGGGGACGTGCGTCCAGAACCAGAAGTGCGCGTGCCCCCCTGAGTTCAAGGGGGTGCTGTGCCAACACTCGCGCTGCGAGGCCGGCAGCAAGGACTGCAATGGGGCCGCCCGCCCCCGCCCGCCCGCGCCCGCCGCCCTGCTGCTCTGCAGCCTGCTGGCCCTCCTCTGGGCCACATTAACTGCTCACTGAGCCGGCGAGAGCCACCCTGCCCCGCCCGTATCTACCACCACCTCCCCTCCACCGCCCCGCCCCGCCCCGCCCCGCCCCGCCGCACGGGTCTACGCACTGTAGAGGGGGGGACGGGTGGGGCCCCCCTCCCCCCCCGGTGAGGTCACAGACCCTTACGGATACACAGCATCGCACACGCACGCCTGCACACACACACACACACACGCGCATACACACACAGACACACATAAACGTGCGGTGAAATGAACACCTAAGTCGCGCGCGCGCGCGCACACACACACACACACACACACACACCTCACGGGACTGTTACTGTTACGGTGCGAGCACACGGGTGTGAACTAGGGGCGACCGAGGAGGAGGGGGCAAGTGGAGAGCAAACGGAGGGACAAGGAGGGAGGGCAAACGATCAACAACCAACCGCTGTCTCCTTCCCTTTACTCCCAGCGTCGGAGGGCCGCGCGGCATACCAAAAAAACATAAACCGACAACGACGACAAAAAAAAAGAAGAAGAAGAAGAACACTTTAAGTCACTGTACCGAGTCACTTGAGAGGAGGGGCGTCGATCTGCACCAGGATGTTTGTTTCTTTGGTTTGGGTTTTTGTTTTTTTGGATTGTGTTGAAGGTCTCCATGAGGCAGGAGGCGTATTACGTGGGGGTGGGAGTAGGGGAGAAAAGGGGAGGGAGGTGAGGTGTGTGTTTGATCCTGCTGGTGAGGCCTACGTAGAACATTAACCAGGTTGCATTTTCCTCAGAAAAAAAAAGAAGTTTTGATTTCCTTATCTTCGATTTCTGCTGCGATTCTTTTTTTCTTTTCTTCTTTTTACTCTTCTGTCATTCTAATGTGTATCTAATGTGCCCACTAACAGTTGCTGAGATTACATATTATAATATCCAGAGGATTATGAATACTAAAGATTTAGTCACTATTATGGTTGTTATAGGAATGAGTGATTGTTGCCACACTTAGCGAGATTTTATCTTCACACAGTATTCAGGAAACAGAATTTAACAGAATTTATCACAATTTATCGGAAATCTAAAAGAGAGAGAAAAAATATCAAAGTATCAATATTATATGGCTTTATTTGAATATTTTTTGTAGAAATTATTTTTGTTTGGAGTTACAATAAATTACAACAAATTACATTTATGACTATTACAAATAAGCATTTTATTACACTGCGTGTAAAACTTACAGTAAACGGGACTGTTATTTTCCCTTGCTTGTCTTTGATTCAGTGTGTCCAACGAGAACTTGCATTATCAATAGAGTTTTTCTCAAAAACAATGAAAAAAGAAGCATTACACATGTATGCATTCTCTTTTACTCGGGTCACAAGGGGTGTTGAGTGCTTGCGGAACATGGAGAAGCATATCGCAGACAAATCGTTTCAGCTGAAACCCAACGCCGAGTCAAGAGAACAAGAAGGACTTCATTCTGTAGTAAAGCGGCAACGGGTTGGTGGGGCTTAGAAAAAGTCACTTGCACACAAGACAAGTTAAAAAGGGCAAAATTCAATTATTCCATTCAAAGGCTGTAAAAACACCACTGACCATTAAATGTCCTGAGAGAGAAGAACAGCTCCTATAGGATCGTGTTCTGCACTTTCGCTCTATTCCACACCGGCCGAGCTCCGCATTGCAAGGGCTTTCTAAAGGCATTCTGGGTGCATGCATGATGTTCCCCGTGGAGGTGTTTTATTTAGAAACAAAAAGCACAATAATAGACATTTCATTCGGGACACTTCTTCTGCTGAGTCTGCACAGGTGCATTGTGGGTCATAAGACAGAAAAATGGTGCCTCTCTCAAAAGGCATGCATCTCTAAAAGCTAAGCAACTCTACGTGTGTGAGGAAAGACAGGAAAGGAATGCGGTTCTGCACTAGGAGCTGGTGGGAGCAGCGTTAGCGGTTCTGACCGTAGGGCTTTTTGGGATGTGGGGGAGCGTGAGCCCTGTGAGAGCGTCCTGATCTCGCATGCTAACTCTCACTCAGCTTCACTCCGTGTAACAGTCTGGTTAACCTCCATTCGCATAAGCTGCCTGGTCGGAAAACAAACAAGAAGACAGCGAGAAGCACCTGTGTTTGAAAATTATAACGTCGGATTTCCTGAAAGCCTGCTGATGAATTTGATTTACACCTACTTGCACAGTGAACAGTTGCAAATTAAGCGTATCCAGACTGACTAGCATGACCTAATATGAAGCTCGCTCAGGATGGTCTCCCAAGGCTAGGAGAGAATAGCTTAGAAATATAGAATATTAAGAGATGGTGTAAGGGCCGTAAATATCAGTCTAATCTGGCGATTCTTTGCTTTTGTGCATCATGATGAGGTTTCTGGTTGTGGCTGGTGCACGTATTAAGAAAAATACTCCAGAACAACTGAGCCAGTGATGGGGTGTAGCACTAGCATAAATATTTAGCATAATCTTAGTAAGGAGCATCTGTGCAGTTATATCTGTAACTCTCCAATTCCCTTTAGTCTTCAACTTGTTTACAGCTGAAGTAATATTCCCGCTCACGTGTGGCTTATATTCTGTGGATTTGAGTTGAGAAATTTCCAGATAACATCTTTTAAGTTGTGACTCAAACAGACCTGCACAGGTAAGTTCAACCAAAGTCTGGCCACTCGGCAGCCATCTTGGTAACACCCACGGGCAGCTACTTCAGGAAGTTTATACTTCTACTATGCATGCGCAAGGTCAGTGCAACCACACGATTGGCTTAAAAGGTTTCCCGATCGGCCGTTATAAAGGAGACTCTTTGGGTTCTTTGGGGGGAGAGGCGGGATATGTGAATCCTACCGCCATCTTTGGCGTTACGGACTTCTCAATAGAGATTCTTGAAGTGGTTTGCTAAGTGACATAATTGTAATTGTAATTGGTTTGTCTCTTGTATATAATGTCTCTGGTTCAACCCCCTGCCCCGTTCAGAAAGACAGTAAGGGCAAACGGGGGAGATGGGAACAAGAGACGAAGATGTCACGCATACGGAATATCAACACATGAAGTGTCCCTGTAACACTCACACGCTTATGGGGAGGGTGCATGTGAATTATTCTGCACAGGTGCATGTGTACTCTGCATAGCCAGCCCAAAATAGGAGAGATTAAATACGGGCATCACATGATACCAGATTTGAAGAAACGTGAAATGATGTTTCCTTTCAAAACAGCTAATATTTATCACACTATTGAATGAGGAGATTTTACGGTGGGGCTTAACGGAAAAAAGGGATACAAATAAATAAATAAAGAGCATTGTTGTGCGCATAGGATGAATTATGCAAATCCTGTCAAAATGTCACACTCCCCTGAAATTAACCTCTTTGAGTTTTCACTGTCACATCACATTTGCTTTTGGAATAACTGAAAATGTCAAAGTGGGGCCTGTGAAGTCACTGGTAAATCCCTTGCCCACTCCAGAATACAATCTATGTTTATTTGTTGGGTTTAATGACGTTTTAGCTACAGCTAAGACCCTTAAGAACAATATGACAGCGTCTTAACAAGCATACGTCACCACAAGGCACTCTCCTGGGACCTTTACAAATCAGAGGAAGTGATGAAGTCTACGGCAGGCTTGTCTTAAAGGAATGACAGCGCTGCTGAAGAGAAATGGCCTTCACCTTGTGCTGTTGGCCGCGTCTCCAGAGGCCTGATGAAGCAACGGCAAGACAAGATGCAAGCACAGGATGCCTAGCTTCGCTCCATCCCAGCGAATTTATGTTCGCTTCAACAGTAAGACAGCGCTGTGGGCTACACAGTTTGACTATCGGGCCTCTGAAGAGTCTTTCCCATGCCTGGTTTCAAGGAACATGAATCTCACAGACCTGCTGTTGTTTGATAAAACAACACTGTCAGCAGTGGTTTCCTCAAAGTCTGTCAGGACATAAAACCTCAGTCAAGGATGAAATATCGTTATATTAATCCTATGTTTTCAACTTATACATAGAAATAAAATCCTAAAAATCATTTAAGAAATAATTGAACAGATGCTGGGAAAGGGATCAAAAAAATTCAGTTTCTGGCATGTTCACAAGGTACAATAGGAGTTTTATACCCAGATTGCCATCTGCCTACAGAGACAGTAATGTAGAAAAGATTTGTGTGGACTATAAGCATGCTGTCTCCCAACAACACACAATAAATCACGCTACAACAGGAAGTGCACTGAAGCCATTTCCTGCCCTGAGCCAGTTTTTTTTTTAGTCTGCACATTTCTTTAGCATTCAGACAAGAAAAAAACAGTGTTGAAGGAATGAACAAACTATGGATAAATTATTATCCCAACTGTACAAAATAGGTAATTACATTTTCTAGGAGACTTTATTATTGTATTGTTGTAGGATGAGCAGCACTGATTTAAAAAGGACACATTATGGGTGATTCTGCTAATTGGCTGTGGCTTGGAGACTGTCGCACCCAGGCAACTAATTCCGGCATTAGTGGCTGGCATTATTGGTGAATCAGACAACTAGGCCTACACCACTCTCATATTTAACCAACTGATTTTAAGTTTTAATGAAGTACACACCATTAGATTGAACAGACCGGGAATCTGTCACATACTGGAGCCCCACAGGATATGTTTTAACTGTTTGAGTTCCTGGAAGTTGAAAACTCTCAGCAACCTCATTAATAGAAGTATCCTCAACTATATGAGCTATATGCTAGCAGATACACCCAGGTAATAATGAGCGCAGAGGCCATTCCTCTGTGCTTTTCTTCCATTTTAATATATCCTATCTATCTTTAATCATCCTATGTGGACAGATCTGTGGCAAAACTGTTTTGGTAATTTTTAAAGCTGCAATGAGCTGCAATATTTCAATCTAAAAGAAAGGGTCTTCCACGTACCAGGGGCTGGTAAACTGAATAGAACGACAAGAGAAACGCACTGAAGCTAACTCAGGCCGAGAATATGTTTAATTCATCAGTCCTAGGAAATAATTATAAAATGCCTTATTTCTTAGAAACTATAGCGCTATCTCATGGCAAACAGTTAATTGAAAAAAAGGGCATCACTTCAAAGCAACCAAGTGATCTCATCTGAATTGTAAAATACTTTTAGTTTCTAAATTGGATTAAGGGAATGAATCAATTACGCTGAATTAGTCAAAAATATATTCCACATGTGTTTACTGGCAGCAGGACCAAGTGATTATGCAGGTAAGGAAAGCAGTGTTTTAACCTGAGAACAGAGGTCAAAGCTCAGTGACATTTCCTCACCATGCTAAGGTGTCCTTGGGTGAGATGCAGAATTCCTAGAGATAAAGTACTGTAGCTCCCCAGAAGGTAAATGCATAAAGAAGGTTCCAGACTCAAAGATAAATACATAATTACGTTTATTATTATGACCAAACCCCACTGAGCATGTATGGACATTGAACACACTTTGTCTAAGTTCATTTATACTGTATAATGAGGCCGCTTGTGACACAGGCCTTTGTATTTATTACATCCAAAAATATACACAGACAACAATGTCTTTGAAGTGAGGATTTCACCCTTGTGTGTACCCACACATAGCCAAGCTCACCTTAAAGACAATTTACTATAGCCTACAAAATGATTAACAAATGCAGTTTGATCCAACGTAATGCCGTAGGATAACATTAGAGATGATTCTCACAAAGAGGAGGGCAGAACATCTGAATCAGATAAAAACTTGCAGTAGTTAGTTACTGTGATCAAACTGACAAATACAAAAAACTACAGTACACTGCAGGCTAGACAGCGTGTGCCGCCCCCAAGTGGACATACTTTGAATTGATACCGCAACCATGATATGAGACAGGTGAGTTTAGGTTTAAAAACAGGCCTGCTGTGTAGAGTTAAAGTTTAAAAAATCTATTTTGTTACTTTACAATGCTATACTATTCTAACTATACTAACGTTTACTAATGTTTAGCATGTCTATAAGTCAATTTAATAAGCAAAGGTGTTTGCATAACTGTGCAAAAGTCCGGCCACCCAACAAAATTGTTTCAAGCTATGGAGGATGGCTATTAAAATACACGACGATTCCACAAAGACACCAACATTTAATTCAAAATAACGCTGAATGGTTAACTGAACTGAACTGGTCTGTGGCGCTACTTGATGGAGTTTGATGCACCGATAGGCCTACCGTCCCAGAGGTTCTCAATTGGATTTGGGTCTGGGGAACGTGAGGGCCAGTCTATGGCATCAATGCCTTCTTCATCCAGGAACTGCCTAGACACTCTGGCCACATGAGGCCGGGCATTATCCTGCACCAGGAGGAACCCAGGGCCCACTACACCAGCATATGGTCTGATGATGGGTCTGAGGATTTTATCCCGGTACCTAACAGCAGTCAGGGTACTGTTGGCTAGCATGTGGAGATCTGTGGGACTCTCCATATGCCTCCCCAGACCATCACTGACCCACCAACCAAACCGGTCATGCTGTATGATGTTGCAGGCAGCATAACATGCGAACCTGCTCTCATCTGTGAAGAGAGCGTGGCGCCAATGGCGGACCTGCCAATTCTGGTAGGGCTGCTGCTAAGATGAGATGGCAATGTTTGATCGTTTAAGACTCCTGCACGCTGTGACAGTATATTGGTGCATTCAGCTTTTTAGCACTCAGTGGGTAGTAGTGTAGGCGGGGATCTGCAAATAAATAGCCCAATGACCAGAACAAGTCCATTAAGTTCTATAATAACTGTCTTGCGTTGCGTTACCACATTAATCAACGTTTCTAACATGAGTCATGTGTTTAACAATGGTCACCTGAGCCAACGGCCTTTATAGCTGAGCACACACCAGCCCTATCCACTGTGAAATATTGAATTGTTCTCAAAGAGGTAAGACAAAAGGTAATTTCCCTTAATTCTAAAATAAATAATTGAATAAAATTCACAACTGGATAGGGCCAGGGCTTGATTCCCTGTCCATCGCTGGAAAAACATTTCCCGTTTTCAAATACATCAATGATTCATATATTGGTAAACAGCGACACCTGCTGACAAATTAAACTTACTGGAAAAAAATAGCATTCTCGGGGGAATCGACCAAATTAATTCAAAATAGATGTGTATTATGTACATGATTAATAACAAACACATTTTGTACATAAACACGTCTTTATTCAGCCTGATATGGGTTACATATAGGGGAAGGGGGCTAAGATCTACTTCCTTTTAGTGGAACAAATGACATGACCGTTTCACATCAGATTCCCCACTTCCCCACTATGAACATTAGCTGCGCTGGTAGCAAGGAGTAAATAATAGACCACATGCTACGACTGACCTGAGGCTTTACTTTTCAAGGACTTATTTCCTCCCCCCAGCAGAGCCCCAATATGCCTCTTCACCAAACTATATGGAATGTTATCTTGTCACCAATGAAATTAAAAGGTAAAAAAAATCAAAATAGCTCTCTTCGGCAGCAGAAAACAAAGTACAAAATTAAAGCCACAAAAACAAAAATCCCATAAGTCTCTCAGTTCTCAGGCTGCTACTGTGTGTGTGTGAGATTTAGAGAAGAGCATCTCAGGACACAAGACAAAAGACAATTTAAACTGAGCAGGGAGCGTCAAAGTTCAGATCCTTGAAAGTGTACGAACAAAACAAAAAAAAAACCTTGACGCTCAATAGTACAGAGGGAACCTTAACTTTACACACTTGACTTGTAAAACAGGTTTGGAACTTATAGGACTGACAGTCGGGGAAACAGGGAAGAGTGGGTCAACATTTAACTAGCGTTCTTTTTTTATACTTTAAATTTCAAAGTGCAAATTTTTATTCATTACATTTTAAAAGGAATTAAATAATGGATAATTCAACTTGCACCATACTAACCATATTCAAACCCCTTTTCCAAGCCAACTAACTCAACTAAAGAACCTGGCCCATGTCCAACAAGTTTCTTTAAAAAAAGAAAAGAAAAGAAAGAACCACTAATCAATTACATGCGGTAATGACACCCACCATTTTGTTTAAAATCTTCCCAAGGCCTCCTTTTTTTTTGGCCGTTTAAATTTCTTACAGTTCGCATTTACCGTCAGCGTGTGTTTACAGTTAAAATATATATTAATTTATCATTAAATAGTATGCCTCCCGCACAGTCTTGCATGCATTGGTGGGCATGGGGGCAAGCTGCACAGGGTGGGGGCGTATGAGCGGCTTGCTGGAGGTGGTGTGCAGCCAGCTCAGGTGCAGGCACACGTCATCTGCCAACGGATCTGCCAACGTATCCGCCCTCTATTCCTTTCAACCGTGGTCGGTCCCTAAAGACGGCTTTTCCAGTGTGTAACTCGAGTGTGCACTTGTCGATGCGTTACGGTGAATGAGCACGGTCGTAACAAAAAAAATAAAAAAAATAAAAAAAATAAAATCACGACCTGCAGGTTTCACTGAAGTTTGGTTCCAAGTTTCCGTTGTCTGTTCCTGAAAGAAACAAAAACGATTTAAATCAAATAAAAACAAGCATAGTTCAAACTAAGTGATGGTAAACTTCAGTAAAACCCTTGAATGTACAGCATCCAAAACTGAAACCGCTAGTGGTGGAACGAAAAATTGAAATTTGTGAAACAAAACAAAATCAAACACTAGGATGGCCATGTGTCACGCAAGGCAATGGTGTGGTTAAGGGCCTGTGTCCACCAAATGCAGTTTTTGCATTTTCTATACGAATCCTATGAAGTTTAGCTTCCCCACCCCCAGCTCCGCTCCGCTGACAGTGCTTTCATTTGAGACATTCCAACTCTTGGAACAGCGCTGGGCTCATCAATGTCACTTCTCTCGTCGGCCAATTAAAATTGAGGAGGGGGCGGGACATAAAATATCAACACTGTCATGGAGGAGAAACTGATCCTGGCTGTCACTGACAACCCAGTCATTGAAGATCAGCTGCCAGTGCCAAAAACACATTTGGTGGGCACAGGTCCTGGGTTACTGTGAAATAAATCAGTGTATAATGCCACGTTTCTGTCCTTCCACGACTTTTCCTAGGAGGCAAGCGCACGCGTGCGTTGGAAGCATTTGAACAGTTAAACAAAGTGTGTAATGGAATATTTTATTTCAGCTATATACACAATTGTGTTTTACAATTCTATAGTTGGACAATGGCATCTTTGCTAAGCACACAGCATATGTCATGTGAGATGCCTGGGGATTCTATATTGCCCAGGATGTAAGCTGACCCTGTATTATCACCACTTGCCCCCTGCTATGCTCAAAATGTCTTCCGAGATGTTTCTTCCTGAGCTAATGACATATGGAGGGCACCACATAGAGAACCTATTGAGTATGACCTTTGACCTGAGCACAGGTATAAAAGCCTTGGTCCCACCCTCCTTGGTGGGGCATTTTCTTCACATACAAACAAGCCAGAGAACTCTGTGTGTGAACGGTCTCCATTTAACTGCAATTAAATTAATTTACAAAGACCATATTTCCTCTGTTCCAGTGTGGTGTATTACTAAATTTTCCATAACAAGTGCTCTCCTCAGTTTTTTGAATAAATCTTAGTGTATTGTAAAACACCAATGCAAATAAAGAATCAGAAATTGAATCAAATCGTGACCTCAATAAATTGACTGCGTGTGCCCAGAGACATTCTAGGGTTCTAATGACCCTGTGGTTTTTACATGTCTCACATGCTGCAGCTTCAGTCTTGTGGTGAACGAACCAACCTCGAGTCAATTCATTTTGTTTACTTTATGACTGCTGTGTGTTCGCAGGGATTGCTAGCCACACCCACAAGAGACCGCCGACGACCTCCGCCCCGAGGTAAGGGAGCTAGACAGTCAGGGGTTTCACTAGACGTTCAGCATCACTTAAACCCCAGCTGCTCCCAGCAAAGCAACACCTTACCTCGCCTCTGATCTGGTGACGGTGTACTCGAACCACAGGATGTTAGGGATCAGACTTGTGTCTCGCACCAGGAAGTACTCCGATATTGGCCTACATATTATAGAAAGCAAAACAATAAGTCCTACTACTACATCATAAAAGAATGCATGATACAGAGCCCTGCACAATTCTTCAGCTCCAATACAACAATTCTCTCACTGAGACAGAGCACCGGAGAGAGGTTGAATTACAGGGCTTCTTACCACGCCGCCATCTTGGGAAATAACGGTGTCAGCACCTCTTGCGTGATAAAGAACCAGACTATCCCAATAGTACTACCAGCCACGCCCCCGTAGAATACCTGGCTCCAGGTGTGATACAGTAGGTAGACCCTGTAGAGGAGAGGAAATGCAGTTAGTGTCCAATGTGCGATTACACTTCCATTAGGCCTGTGTGATAGGAGCCCTAAATGGGTCGTGTTCCACGCTTCACTCAATTTCAGGTCATGGACCGAATAGTCCTCGTACCTCCCACTTCTACTGTCCTAGATTCTCAGATTATTTCACAGAAACTAGGACACGTTACAGAAAACGGGTTACGCAGCATGATAACAGATCAAACAAGTTAATAGGATGAAAAAGTAAAAAAAAAAAGAGGGAAGATAATAACAAAATCCACAATCAGACAAGACAATTGCTCTTTTATCTCCTACAGTGTGACAGGTAGACATTTAAAAAAAAAAGGAAGACCAACAGAACAAAAAGGAAGACTGCCGGAGTGATCAAAGTGACAACAGTCAAACTCTATTATGTTGTTGTTTAGATTCCTTTTCTGTTAAAGAGCAGGGAATGATTCCTTACCTGCTGTATGAGACTGATAAGGCCATGCCCAATAAGACAATGGACAGCACGTGTCTCCACAGAAGGTCCACACAGCGAGCGTTGTTCGTTTGATGCATTCTGAACACAGAGGGAGTGAGTAAACACCGGCAATAGACCTGAAGCTCTTCACCGGTTTTCTAAACATATTTAAATATAGAGCCATGGAAAAAAATGTATTAAAGATATTAAAAATGAGAGATATACAGTATAAATTTAGTACACAGCGGCCTTAATTTTTTTCCATGGCTGTGTGTGTGTGTGTGTGTATA
>JAODLI010001384.1:0-11283 GCA_027575585.1 Percopsis omiscomaycus
GCCTACCTGTAAGCATCCTTGAGCAAGATGCTTAACCCCTACCTGCTCCATGTAATAGCACCATGTAATTGTAAGTCGCTTTGGATAAAACCATCTGCTAAAATGACCAAATTGTAATATAAAAATATGATATAAAAACTATTTAACACCAATTCACACATTTTTAGAACATCATGGGAGGGTAAAACCACAGAATTGATGGTTTTAAATGGCTGGTAACTGACTGATTAGCACGTTTGCTGTTTCTAGTAATAAAAGGTTGTATGCAGAGACAACACCTACCCCAGAGGAGTGACCAGGTACACCAGGAGGGCCAGGGGGACCCGGAGGTCCCGGAATACTGATGGCTATAAAAGGAAACAAAAGACCATTTATCAATTATTTTTAATGATTATGTCACCTTTATCATCAGCTCCTGTTTGCACAGGGTTTGTCAAGTCATGTTTACATCTTAGTCATCTAGACAACGCTCGTATCCAAAGCAACACGCAATGTGTCTGTAGAAGCTGTCACACAACAATCATGATGTAACTAGCATAGCATGGCCAGTGAAGGACATCTATTGTGGCCTTTAGAGTATCAAGAATCTGTACTTACGATTGGGCCTGTAAGCCCCTGGTAGGGAGGAAGAACCTGCGGGTCCAGGTGGACCAGGCGGGCCGGGAGACCCTGGACGCCCGTCGTAACCAATCCCCGGTGCCCCAGGTGGCCCTTGAGGTCCAGGAGGACCCATAATGGAATCTCCCTTTGGACCCTTTGTGAAGTAAAAAGGAAAAATAACAATTACAGAAATGACAGAACATGTAATAACATAACATTATTTGATTGATAACACATTCTAAAAGTGCATGCTATTTAGAATAAAGGGCCCTTAAAATTGCTTCTTTTTTTTAGCTCCACTAGTTGCTGCTTACACATATGCCTATGATGTTATGTGTGATAAAACCGTTTTTCCTGGTCTTGTACTCACCGGTAGGCCTGGGCTTCCGGGAGACCCTGGTGGGCCTTGTATTCCCCCAAAACGAGAGTCATAATATCCACCACCAGGCTCTCCCTTCTCTCCCTTCACACCCGTATCTCCTTGCTCTCCCTTCAGCTCATTCTGTTTTGTCATACAAATATATGTAAGATGTACTGTATAAAAACAGACATTGCTCAATATTGTGAATGAAAATTGATTGTTGAGCTTTATGTTTAAAAAAACATTTAATTTGTTTTTGTAAATACTGCCTTAAAGTTATTTTTTGTAAGAAAATATAAACCGGTTCTAATAGTATGACTTTTTTTTCACAACAAAGGTTTACATCAATGGACCAACTTTGATACTGGCATAGTAAAATCCTTACCTTGATTGTGTAAATGTCAAAGGTCCCTGCAGAAGAACAAAGTATCACTCAACTCATAGGTCAATAAGAAAAACTGAAGTTAAGTTTACTTGTAATGTGTGTTTACTGAGTGCGTCGTTTACCTGGAAGTCCACGTTCACCTCGCTCCCCCTTTTCCCCTTTAGGTGCTAAAAATATAGATAATATATAAAGCATGACATCATTACGTAAATTGGTAGGGCATGTGTGTTTGTGTGTTGAGGGACCCTACCTGGGTAATTCCTTGCGGTGTCGTCATAGCGCTAAGGATAGATAAAAAAATAAAGAGACCATTTTTTAAAATTTACTGCAGACAAAAGCTGGTAAACATGAACCCGTCTGTAGTCTGTGTTTTATATTGGTTCATCAAGTATTAAAGCCCCCATTTTTACTACGCTGTTTTCCTAACTTTCTAAATTATTAAGAATATTCAAACATAGTTCGCTTTTCATCAAGCAAGATGGTTTTGCATTACAGTATATCAGTTTGCTTCTATAATGGGGTATGACAATATATGACACAATATACAATATAGCTGGCTGCTGTTCATTAAGGTGAATGTCACAATGTTTACTTTTCAGTGAACTTACACTGAAGCGATCCAGAGGAATGGGTGGACCAGGGGGTCCAGGGGGCCCCGGTGGGCCTGGGGGTCCCTGGTGAAAACAATTTCAGTTAGTCTTTGTCAGTTTATGTAGAGTAAAGTTATTCCTCATTTGGAAATTTTGTGACTGTTTTGATATTCAGCCATTAATAAAAACTGGCATGGAAGTCTGCAATGTTGCGATGGATGGACTGTGTGTTCATTATTGTCAAAGGTTGCCTCCTGCGGTCATTTGATATCCTGGGGGACAGGACAGCATAGTGATCTGGGAGTTGGACTCCCACGGCCCTGGTGTCACCCGTACCTGTAAGCATCCTTGAGCATGAGGGATAACCCCTACCTGCTCCTTTATAATTGTAACTGTACTCATTGTAAGTCACTTTGGATAAAAGTGTATTAGAAGAAACCTTCTCGGTTAAAGACTATACTTACTGCATAACCATAGCCAGCCCCAGTGGATGGCTCCCCTTTCTCACCCTTGTAACCATTTACACCAGGACGGCCCTGAAGGCAGAGGGAAGATGCATTTTTTTCCTTTCTAAATAACAACTTTAAAGTATTTACTTACTTACAGATGGGGGGGACTTAGAATGTCCGCTGTGAGCTTAACGACACAACATGAAGCAACATGATGCAACATGACGCAACATGAAGCAACATGACGTAACGTGGTAGAGATTATCCAACGCTAGAGGCCCCTCGTGTATTCATTCCCAGTTTAGCTGTTCTGAGTTTGAATGCTGTGTGTAATGCGTTAATACTGTGATTTAATGTTGCAAGATGCCTAACCCCTACCTGCACCATGTAATTGTAAGTCGCTTTGGATAAAAGCGTCTGCTAAATGATCAAATTGTAAGTTGCATTTTAGGTCGGAGTGGGCCGGTGGACTAGATTGTTTGCATTGGTTTTAATATTTTCAAAAATCCTATTTCTCTCACTCTCTCTCTCCCTCTCTTATTAATCCTGTCTTCAGTCGAATTTTCAGCAATTCAGCGGTGTGTGTTCGTACTGTATACACAGAAAGCAATGCTGGCACCTGCTTTTTCTCCCATATTAAGACATATTACATGTGTACAGTTTTTTAATTAATCTGTAACAGAAAAACGGGAAAATGATTACAAATACATTCCATATCCATTTCTTCAGTCCAATTCTCAAAATAACAGCCTTATCAGGAAGTCGGGTTATATTATTAGGTTAGCATTATCATTCACAAGATTGTATACGTAATTCCGGTACAACGTTAGTGCAGTGCTTTAATGACTAATTTCAGTCTTTCCGTTTCTTTTAAGCAGTAACCACACCTATTTAACAGAAGACCTGCAAACAGCCAGACTTGTGTCTGTGAGTTTCCCAACAAATTCCTCCATGTTACGTGCCAGACTATGTGCCTGTCTGCCTATAGGTTTATTCTCCTGTGTTTTCCCCGTGCTCACTCTGCTATTTCACCAGGTAATCAAGCTAATTGCTTTCCACCTGTGTTCGGGAGCTGACCAATCAGCATTCAAGGTGGCTGCCAATAAAAGAGGACTGCTGAGAAGTGTTCAGGAGGCTTCCTGAATCTGACACAACCTCTTGTTCTGTGCTGCTGGCTGGTTGTCTGTCTACTCCTCTGTGAAAACTTGAAGCAGAGTGATTTAACCGTAGTGTTTTGTAAGGTGAAGTTTGTGGACCTTTGGCAAGCTGGGGTACCCTGTACATAATTGCACATAGGTAACCTTTGTATAGACACACCATGTTTAGTGGTTGGTGCTACTTTTGTAATGATTTCCTTATTTCTTTATTAGAGAAGCAAGGTATTTTGTTTGACTTGTTTTCCTTGATAGCGCTAGTTGTTGAGCTAGGCCTTGTTTTGTTATGTTCATTTGTTTGGCGCAACCTCCCGGTCCCTTCTTCCACCATTCTGTTGGGAACTATTTATATGTTTGGAATAAAGACCAGACATTTCACTTTTACACTGTCTCCCTCCAATTTTATTGATTGACGTGTTGCCAACCTCGATTCCATCAAAGTGGTTTGTAACACTCCACTGTATGTATGTATGTATGTATGTATGTATGTATGTATAGTTCGTCATCGTGCATGTCAATCAAAATACCTAGGCGGGTCTTGACGCAAGTAAAGGCTGGCTCTGCGAGACTATAGTCAATGGACCGGGCGATATACTGTACTGCTTCGACCACATTGTGTGGCGGAGCGTGAGAGTGCAGCATTTTCTGTGGAGATTCAACTCATTCTAGGTCACCACATCTGTACTTTAAAATAATGTGAATTTATGGCTGAAACAAGTACTTACAGGTCTTCCAGGCATTCCAATTTCACCCTTTGAACCAGGAGGCCCATACTGGCCCTACACACCAAACAAAAAGGTCAATATCCTAGAACAACATCCACTGGTAGGAATGCACAAAAATAAAACGAGGACCTAATCATACACTTAAGTATATTTCTCTTAAGCAATTGAAATGTAGCAGAAAATGACTTTCCGATCCAATAATTTGTTGTATTCTAAAATTGAGTTTGTCATTGGGGTGTTACGTTTAATAATTTAACGATGTACTTACTGGAGGCCCAACAGGTCCAGCAGGCCCTCTGTCCCCCTAGATGGACAAAGAAAAAGCATACAGTATCAACCAAATCCAATGTAAATATTGTTCCTGCAGAGATGTAGTACAGTCACAGTGAAGCACACCTCCACTAATATCAACACACATTGTGCGTTTGAGAGAGACAGAGGTCAACAGTAGACAGACTCACCTTAGGCCCTGTTACTCCTCCCAGATAGAGAGGATTTCCATCAGGTCCCATCACTAGCCCTGGTTCACCTTTCTCTCCCTGATCAGAACACAGCACCAAAGAGCCTCAAAACTAACATCTACCCACATCAGTCTAGTCTAGTATTTTATTGTTATGCAAGAGGGCATGAATTACATAAAGATGAATAAGAGATCTGTCATTACCTTTATTCCATATCCTGGCAGGCCCTGGTCCCCTCTGTCGCCCTTGGGTCCAATTGGGCCCTAGTCCAAAATAAACAGCAGCCATTACGACATAAAAGAACTGCTTTATATTTAGCAAAATGTAGATGCGATAATACTGAAATTGGAGTGCAGCTATAGAGGGGTATGGTCCTGGGGTGACATCATTTACTGGGCTATGTTGAGGCACTGTTACTATAATGTACTGTACTGCCCACATTTAGAAAAAGAGCCAAACTTACAGGGAATCCAGCTTGACCAGGTAAACCAGTTCCCCCCTGTGCAGGAAACATGCATGTAATCATTATCAATAACAGTATTCTAGTTGTTTTTTTTGTCCAGTATTCAGTAGCCTAGTTCCAGTAGTCATCAGTCATCCAAAATAGTAACGTTTTGCTTAACATAGCATGAGAACAACTTGTGTAGTTACTGTTATGTGTAAACGGGAATGTTTTCATTACATTGATTGACATTTGTCATTTGTTCCGAATGGCAATACTGTACCACAAAGAGGGACACCGCTGCACCATCCCCGATAGGCAGATTTAAGGTATTTCATAAGTGCACGTTGTAAATGTATGTAGCTTTTGTTGCGTGTAGGTGAAAGGTGTGCAGTTGACGTTAATAACATATTAGAAGGGAAACAGATGTTGGACATGAGCGAAGGTAACTACAAAATCCGGTTGCAAAACATGTTCTCACAAGGTCACCTGATAATAACCATAATTATACTTTCCGATAAAGATAGGCACTTTTTTAGAGACATCAACCTATTATTATCGAGCCAACACTGATTTGTGTCCATGTCTATAACAACTGAACAGCAAAGAGGGCAGGTTAATTCTGTGTTTTTACATGCGGTACGTTTGTGTGAGGAGTGTCTGTAATATGTTGCCGTTGATTCATATCCTGACAACTACACATGTACAGTATATACTAAGCGTTTCACTTTAGAAATCCCACTGGACTTTGTAGATTAAACCAGGTGTTGTGCTCAATACACTTATCAGTCAAGGTGCAGATATGGTTAACTGTTACTAACCTGAGGCCCTGCATTTCCAGTCCCATCATACTGTGTGGGGTAAACAGGCAGAATTAATCAATACAAAAAACTTGCCGGGATGCAAATATTGTGCAAATTAACATAGATTTATCCAATGACAGCATGAGAACAGGTTCAGGGAGTGAACACCATGGGATGAACATTGAATACTTGGCTTCACTACTAACTGCTGTACTGCGTTGTGACTTACACCCAGGGACCCGCGGTAGATGATTTGTCCAGGAGGTCCCGGAGGCCCGGGTGGGCCTGGGATGCCAGTTCCATTGCGGCCTGGTTTGCCCTAATGCCACAATACACAACACACGTGGTGGAGTATTAGTTGGGTTTTGCAGATGACCTCAAAACAATGGCATCTGCTAAAAAGACCAATGCACAGACCCCCCCCTTTTTTTTGTGTTATGGTAGAGATGAAACATAAAAATCAAAACCACAAATTAGATTTTGGTCTCATTTCAGTGCAACGTAAGATCATCATCCAAGGTGGCTTTTGGATGAAGCTGAACATACAGTTCAAGTTCAAGAGAAGAACAATACTTACAATCTCTCCTTTGTCACCGGTGTTCCCCTTTGGTCCCTGCAAAAAAAATTAAAGAATAAGACAAGGCATGGTCATATTCTTTTAGCCCGTTTCATACAAAAAGGCAATTATGCTTTACAGGCATAACGTATTAAATAACTGAAGAAATATAATAAGAACTTGTTTATCTTTAGTGCAAACTCCAGAACACCTTAAATAGTGTTTATATATTTAAATGTTGATAATGATGACTTTGGTTTGCCATAACCAAAACCAAGATCACATTACCTTGACAGTTTTATCACATTAGCTTGAAGTCAGTTTTTTATTACATTTATGACTTGACACTATCTGTCCTTGTGCACTTACAGATATTACCATAGTGTTTACAGATATGATTGATAATATTATTGAACATGTGTGCATCCACCACTAAAAGTCTAATTTCCAAAAAGCGTGAGGAAGGTTTTACCTGAGGCCCAGGGAAACCATCCAACCCTGGTCGCCCATCTGCTCCTTGAGGGCCTTCACTGCCCTTCTGACCTGATATGCCAGGCAGACCAGCCTTACCCTGCAGAATTCAACACAGTGAAGTAGGGGTGAATTAATAGAATAGAATAAATCTTTATTGTCCACCACGATGGAAATTTTTCTTTGGCTCACCAGACATATAAGACAGATTTAGACAGACATACAGGCAACATCTCAGACATAATAAGTGGAGTATAAAAAGAATAATATGGATAAATATAATATGGAGCACAAAAAAAATTAAAACAGGATTTTACAATCAGTCCACTATAGGCAATACTTGACGAATCGTATTCAATTATGTAAATTCTTAGTCGGGGACACCCCTACAGTGAAGTCAGTCAAGAATAGATATAAACTGACACAATACAAATTACTTGGATTTAATTGTTTTTTTGCAGTGACTAACTTAACAAGTTAGACAAATACTTACAGGAAGTCCAGGCAGACCAGGAGGTCCCTGAAATCACCACAAATATGCCTGGTTAATCAGGAATTGTGTTTTCAAGACATTATAACTATAGTTATTGCATACTGTAGCTCAAAAGGCATGACTTTTTTTGACAATGAAAAAGAAGAATTAGACTAATGTAAACTGTTCTAGACCAAGAATATAGTTTGTCAAGAACCAGCTGGAGACTAGATACTAAGATGATAACATGTTAATACAATACACCATAAAAACAGACATTTACACTAAATGTTGATTCGGAGTCCAGTTCCCTCCAGTAACAGACTCAACTTGTCTGTGTATTCTCTACTGTGGGTTATAATTACTCAGTAAGCATTGCTAACCTGTTTTCCCTCAGGTCCTCTGACACCGGAAGGTCCACTGGAGAAACCTCCACCAGAACCCTCCATATCATCCTTTAAACAAATACTTTTAGTTATTTCCTATAGACATCAATTCTGTACTGCTGTGTGGTCAATTGACCTCAGGTAATTCATTACATAGCAGCAGCCTTTTATTTATTTAAACAGGTATCAACTCTGGCATGTGAACTTACGAAGCCAACGCGATAACTTGGCCCTGGAGGGCCCGGAAGCCCAGGCCGTCCGATTGGTCCCATTGGTCCTGGCAATCCAGCCAATCCACTCTCCCCCTGAGGCCCTGGTGAGCCAGGTTCTCCTTGCCCTCCCTTTGGAATGACACAAACAGTAGGTTTTTGATTGACTGAGTGAGCCAGTGAGTGAATAAACCGACACATATCCAAGCAAATAATAATCCAGAATATAGAAAGAAAAGACCTACCTTCTGTCCAATTGCTCCTGGGAGACCCAGTTCTCCTGAATCACCCTATAAAGGAAAGGAGAGGGAAAACATAACTGCTTATTTGAAACACCGATGGAAAAGAAACCAATAGGCGTTTCAATAATGGGAGCTAAGAAATCCAGTTAAACTTAAGCAATAAGGTCATTAGAGGTCAGACTCTGATTTAGAGGTGATGACTGTCGTAAATTACATTAGAAGTTGTCAGGAACAGAAGACAAATCCTATTCAAAGGGCTTCAGCATCACTGTACCTTTTCTCCCTTGAGACCAGGGAGTCCTGGGAGGCCATCAGCACCCGCCGGACCAGGCAGGCCCTGGAGATCAGAACACTTGAGTTGACACTTGAATTGTTATCCCCCGTCATTGATAATAAAGGATTCCCATTATCATCAGTATCTGAAGAGACTGCAAATGTAATTTTATTAAATTAGTTTAGCACATACAGTTTGACCAGGGGTCCCGTCCTTTCCTGGTGGTCCAAATGCTCCAGAGCTCACTACTGTGCCCGCTGACGGGGGCCCTGGAGGGCCAGGGGGTCCTGGGGGCCCAGGTAATCCAGGAAGTCCCTACGTCAAGAACAGTTAACGTATAGTGGCTAATTTGCAGTCATTACAAAGTCACATTTATATCAGCAGTCAATTGACATTTTTATTTTCATTGGTTTGCAACAATGCTTTTATGGCGTCAGGTTTGAGGATGTAAACACTTAAATAATGAACAAATACAAGAAAGACAGACGTGTGAGCGATGTCTAGAGTTCCCACTCTAGGACAAATGTAACGACTTCTCAAGAAATATGGAGATTTTTTTTGTGACTCTAAACTGAGAACTGTTACTGCACAGATCATTAATGACTTTCTAAATGACGAATTATCCAGAAATTCCAGAACCAGTGGGAACCCTGGATGTAATTATCTCGCTAAATACTGGTGTTTAAAATGTTGAACACGCTCACCCGAACAGATTCCAAGTCGGGGAAGCCTGAGCCTTCCATGTCCACAAAAGTCTGAAACAGAGGGTTTAAAAATCTGAAATTTATTTCCAGTCACTATACTGGACACTGGACACTGGACACTGGAGATTTGATTTTCAGGTTTGTTATGTAATACAGCTCAATAATATACTATAATAATACTATAATTTAATATAATATAGCTACAATATGGATGTGAGACACATGTATGGACTCACAGATCTGGATCCTGGTCCTGGGGGTCCTGGAGGCCCCGGTGGTCCCCTGGAGCCAGGATGGCCCTCTCCACGGTCTCCCTGGACACAGGGAGTGACACATTACAGCTTTAGTTTAGTTTCATTTGATACACAAATCTCTTTGTAGTTATTGTATCTTCGGTGAGCATCACCTTGGCTCCTTTGGCTCCAGGATCACCTGGCGCTCCTGGAAAACCTGGCGGTCCAACAGCACCCTGTAATCAAAACCCCAAAATGTTAGCATGGAGGACGAGAGGCTCCTGAGGTGTTAAATGTTATTGATATTCATGTCATTATCCTCTTAATATGCAAAATACATTTACAACGGTCAAAACCAATTTTCTGTTCACGTAATGGTGTGCTATACCAAGAGGAAATACAGCAAAATAATAATAAATAAACAAACTTACTGCAATTCCATCTTCACCAGGGTCGCCCTGTGGATAGAAAAGAAACACAGTCAGACTACAAAACAAGAAATGCATATAAAAATGACACTTGGAGAAGCTTCTCCCAAAACAAACCATGTAGTGTTTTTTTTATTTCAGTGAGATGTTATCAAATTTATATATTTTTAAGTGATAACGGAAATCGTGTCTGGGTCAAAAAATCTTGTGAAAACAAGAAAAGAAGGAAATTCTACAAGGAAATGTGCGCTAGACGTGTTAGTGCTATTCAGAATGGCAGTTGAAAGAAAGACATTTTAAAAATATATAAATTTGGTTCAGTAAATACAGTGATCAAAGAGAATATGTCATCCTGAACACAACTGTGTGGAGTAATATACAGTAGAAGTAAGTAAGAGTTTCTCTATAAGTTACTCTAAGAGTTCACTACATTGGCCTCTTGTTTGTTTGTTTTAATCTAAAAGATTCAACAGGGGTCTACTAACTGGCTCTCCGTCAACTCCGGGAGGTCCCTTAGGGCCCGGTGCGCCTGGTGGGCCGGCTGGTCCTGGGGAGCCAGCCAACCTCTGTACAACTGAGCCGTCACTGCCCTTCAACAGCTCAGCTGTGGGCCCTGGAGGGCCAGGGGACCCCGGGGGTCCTGGAAGACCAGGCTCTCCCTTCTTTCCAGGGTAACCAAATCCTGCACTTCCCTAGAGACATACAGCTATAAGGATGAGTTCTGTGATACAATTTTCATTCTAATTTGAAAACAAGAGAAGTAATTTGAAACGTACCTTTACACCCTTCTCTCCTGGGTCACCCTAGAAAATACGCAAGAGAGAGAGCATTCATTAAGAGCTGTAAGAGTTTGTGTGGATCAGGATTGGAAGCTGAGATGTTAAATTTAATAAAAAGTGTTTATGTAAATGTTCACGTAAACGTAATAGAATGCAATGTGGACATTTATAGTTCTTCATAAAACGCTAAAGAGTGTCATAAATATGTTGATTCTCGTATACAACATGAGGATATACTGGGATAATCTCTGCTTGGCGTAACATTTCACTTTACCAAAAAAGCAAAGAGAATTAAAAGGTCCAAACCTTGTCTCCATGTGCTCCACCCCGTGAGCTGGAGCCGGAACCTGTTTCTCCCTTCGGCCCAATAGGACCCAGCTCTCCTTTCTCTCCTCTGTCCCCACGGTCACCCTTCGCTCCTTTAGCGGCCACTGTCCCTGGAAAACAATGAGTAAGGGCAGGGAGTTATCAATGTTCACACGGAAACGGCTATTCAGATATGATTAATGACTGTATCTCATATTGCAAACAACAAAAAGCATGTTTTCTGCTCCCAGAG
>JAODLI010001385.1:0-10000 GCA_027575585.1 Percopsis omiscomaycus
CACACACACACACACACACACACACACACACACACACACACACACACACACACACACACACACACACACACAGAGACTCACCAAACACAAACAACTGTGCAGTGATGGATGTGATATACTGTAGCAGTGCTCCTCGTTGGTTTGTGTGCGGAGTTTATGATTTTTCGTCGCTGCTGACCCCATAAAGGAAGACAGAACTAACGAGGGGATGTGGCGACAGCTGGAGGCCAAAGCAAGATCCCTCTCCACGCTGTAATTTAGGTCTGCAGTGAAGGATTTCTTTTTTCTCTTTTTCCAAAGCATTACTGTTTTGTGATTTATGCGACTCACACACACACACACACACACACACACACACACACACACACACACACACACACACACACACACACACACGCAGTGGTTCACGCCAAGGGCCAACCTTGCCAGGCCAAATATGTGGGGTATACAAAAATAGACACATTTTTTCACAATCCGTATCCCTCTGTTTAATCATAAACACTTAAGTTGATCAACTAAAGGTACGACTCTCTGAGCTTCGCAAGAAAATACTGTACTTTGTTGTACAAATTTTACAAATCTTACAAATCAGCGCTAGAGCGTTGACTTTTTTTTTTGCGTCAACTCTAAATTTCCTGTCAGGGAAGGAAAGCCAACAGACAGGTACACAGAGGCTCATCTGGGCTGCAGTCTGAAGCTGGGGTTGCCAAGAATTCCTTGGCCTGCATACCGGAGAGAGCTGAGACAGGATAAAGGAGGCTTGTGATACACATCAAACACAGTGGACCTTGGTTCAAACACTGCAGCAGGTAAACACTCACGGCTGGCATCTGAGCATGAAGGAGCATTGACCTGATTGATAAATGAGTCACACCGCCAAACTGTCTCTCTTGTACAGTAGATCATGTGTGGCTACCATGTAGTGTGGGTTAGGAGGTTGAAGTGATAGAATATGGGAGATTTTTAGAGTTTCTTTGTGCTAATCTCTGATACCACAGGTGTGTGATCCAATCTGTGCTGACGAAAAGAAACAGCTAGGGGACAATTAGACACTGTTCTGGTAGTGCAGTTTGTGCGTGTGTGTGTGTGTGTGTGTGTGTGTGTGTGTGTGTGTGTGTGTGTGTGTGTGTGTGTGTGGGCGTCAGAGAGAGAGAGAGAGAGACATCTGTGCATCTTTGAATTCGCTAGGATTTACAGGGACAATTAGCATGTGAAAACAATATTATTCAGATGTCATGTTAGATTCACATCTGTGTATTCAAACGTAAATATCATATAATCTGCATTTCACCTACTTAACATACTAACCGGATCAGGCAATGATTGAAATCCATACTAAGCATGCGCCTTATGAACATTTAAAAAGCAATAGCATTGACGTAGCTCAATATGAACAAAGCAGGCATATGATCACATAAATCACCTGTCGTTAAAAAAATAAAAAGGATTGAGTTGACTCACTGTGTGTAATAACTTCCAGACACACACACACACACACACACACACACACACACACACACCTGCTCTCCACACCTGAGTGAATTGTCCAAGTATAGTTAATAAATTCCACGTGCCACAGAGTCTATTTTGGCACTAGGTCTGGCCACTCTCCACTCCCTGGGGCCAGGTCTGGTAAAAACCCTCTATAAATAAGGCTGTCTATTTCCCTGCAGCTCATAAATCTCACAGAGCTGTATTTGTCTCCCTTGTGGCATCTGGCGTCATTTGTCACAAATGTGGTGAGCAATTAGGTATGAAAGAAAACCAGGAAACCCAGAGGGCCGCACTAACGGGTGCCAGCCGCCATTGCTATGCTAAACTTGACCACAAAGAGACCGCGGTTCAGGGACTCAGGAGAGCAGGAGAGCATGAAGTGAAGAAGGAATGAACTGTGTGTTGGGTCTTTGAGATGACATCATTGTTTTTCAGTGTGTGTTGCAGTTTAAAGTATTCTTGTTACTGTCCGCCAATGGCTGTGTATGTGTGTGTGCCCCACAAGTTGTCCCTTCTGTGGAGTTTTCTGTGGGCGATGGTATTTTGGTCTACTATACTGGAATTGTACCCTCTGTCACAAACCAAGGACTGGAATAGAACCCCCAGTGTCACGCCTAAACATGCCCCAGTGCCATTGTAAGGGAATTATTCAAATTGAGAGGCCACAGTAGGACACAGACGGTGTACCAAAAATGCTAGCTTACTTGATGGAAATAGCAATTCCATCAAGCTCGTTCAGTTCGTTCAGCTCGTTCAGACATTATGGTCCTGATGGGGCCATTTACAAGAACTGTTACCAAAAGAACAAAAAACAAAACAGCCTCTTTTCTACCTACACCCAACAGGAGTCTAATTGCTGCATCTGTTTCTCTTCACTTGTAAAACACAATTAGGAGTCTAGCAACACAGGGGTCAAGCAGCAGAGCTACCATCTGTGCAAAAGCACTTTTGGACACATTCATGTCCAAAAGTGTTGAGAGAACAGGATACTGCAGTAAAGGGAACCGTACTCCAGAACCACTGATACAAACATGAACAACTAATAGGCTTTGAATCATACTGTCGAATAAGCTTAATGTGCTCATTAAATATGGATATCAAAACCACTTGTATCCATCTGGTGTGTGTAAAACACACACCTCCGCCTTTAGCCAGTCCTCCAGGTTCTCTTTCATCAGGGCTTAGTCTGTTTCTAGTATGTTTCTCCTGACTTCCAGGTCTAGGATCTTCAAAGTGCCCAGCATGCACCTGTGCCAATAAACACAATATTCAGAACATCTACAGATGTATACACCCACTCGCACACACACACAGATGTATAATTTTTGTCAAGATTTAAAAAAAAAAAAACATTGTTTGGTGTGTTACTTTCTGTTCTTTATGTAAGATGGCAAAGTTTATTTGCAAAGCAACAGTGGGAACTATAAAACCTGGTAGAAAAGGCTAACTGCTGAAGCATACCCCCTTATTCTTTACCCTTATTATTGCCCTTTCCTCCTACTAACCCCACAACGAACACAAAATAGCTACAAAATACTGTCTTAATGGGGTTCTGACCTTGTCTAGTGGGAAAGTATCACTGAAAGCCAGAGTGAGAATAGGGGGTTGGGGTGTATAGATTGGGGGAGGACTGGGGTCACTGTTTCACAGAAAACTTTCGGTTCCAACCCCCTCAACCCATCAACTGCTCAGCCCCATTCCTCACCGAGCCCCACTCATAGACTCCCTCTCCATCCTTTAGAATGTTCTTTTTGCACTCTTTGTCTTTATATGCCTCTTTCATTTAACCTTTCTCTTCCCCCTCATCTTTGTTTCTTGGGCTGAAGGGGCGTAGCTGATTTCCGTGAGTTCATTGATAAAGAGAGGAATTCCATTCACAGCCTCGGTGAATGATTCAAGGGTAAGTGTGGTATTTAGAACATAGGGTTCTCCTAAAAAAAAAAGAAAAAAAAAAAAAAGATGGGCTCCCTCTAGATCTATGCCTGTGGTTTAGCTCTCCATGTCCTCTTGACATTTGATGACGTTCATTTCAAGTTTAACCTGGTTACACACTTTTATTAGTTATTCAAAGAAAAGTGCTCAGTGAAATGTTGCTCAAATATAAGTTGAAGAGAAGTAAGTTGTACTCCTCACCTCAGCCAACAGCCTTACTCTCACCTTACCTCCCCTCAGAGCAAGAAAGAACAAATAAACAAATTGATTAAGTTTTTCATTCCTCATGTTTATACCACCACTTCTAAGAAGTGTATGGGGTGGGGTTCTGGTGTTTGTGCTTATACTGTATATGTGCCAATGCAGTACTGGCACACACATAGGCTACCATTCATTATTTTGTGATTTCATGTAAAGTGTCTACCTTCTAGTGTAATTACCTATACATGTTTTTCAATATAATTTACAGAATGTATTGTTATTTTACAGTTTTCAACTGGTTACCATCACCAATATGAGCCAACCCAAAAAATAAAAAATGCACCCAAATTAAACAAAGCACAATGCAGCTTCTGTTGTTACAATGAAGCTAGCCCCCACTCCCCAACACACATCTGCAAAATCATGAACAGATGTGTAGAGAGTCTCCCTAAGCCAGCTATATCAAACACGCACTCTCTGCCTTCCAATATTATTGCATTTTCTCTGTCCCTCTCTTTCTGGCTCCACTATTCTACATGCGCACAAACACACAGACACAAATTTGCAAACAGACATACACACACATAGCTCGGCTCCCTACAACAATGAAAGGTTTATAGCCCATTTTACCAAGACATTTATAAACACCAGTACAACTGTGAATCTGTGGTATCAGCTCAACAAATGCTCGCGTTTGTGTCTCCAATAAATGAGATATGCTACAGTATTTCAAATCTCACATCATAAACTGTCTTTTTGGCAACATCGCTTCTTAATAGGGAGCCCCTTGTTGGTGCAACTGTCTTGTGCTGTAGCTCATCTATGCCTTGATGGAATACATTACATGTATTATGTCAGCCAGCACTGCCTTTGAGGCAGGAAACACAGCTTGGTGCAGGAGACAAACAGCGGGGAAGCCCTGCTTTCTTCAACACAACTGGTGCAGCACTCGTCAGCCCTGCGCATGCTAATTGTCACCTCATAATTAGTGGTGTAGGTTTCATTGGCCCAACATAGAAAACTGAAGGTACGCCAGGGCAACTCCTTGCCAGGCCGTTATGGTGGGCGGGACACAAACTGGTTGGTTTCCAATGCGACACACACAGCCTTCAGGAATTTATAGTTGGTCTCATAAAGCCAATGAAAAGCAGAGCTTACTGTTGAAGCAGCAGGCATAGCCATCTGAAGCAAAACACACAGAGGAAGAGAAACAAACTCAAGCTAAATGTTCTGAAGGGAGGCACAGAAAGGAGGGCACAGAAGAAAGTCAGAAAAAAACAGAAAAATATAACCGGGGAAATAGGCTGCATGATGCTTCTTATGTAAAAGTGATAATAATAACTTTGTTGGCTGTGGCAGTACTTAGCTAACCAGCTAAAATACATTCTGAGTGTTTCTATTCCATATTTCCTACTTCCTACTTGGCCGTGGGATTGAAACAGCCGGGTTTAATTAAATGGAGTTTGCTTTTCAGAGTCAAGTGATAATATCTATTAGGGATTACAGGATTAGTTTCAGTTACAGGAGAGCACCGAAATGTGAAAGAGTCAAAGTGTGGTTGCTCCGGTCGATCAAGGAAAATCCACAAGGTATTTGTCAGGTCACAGCTCCAGAGGTTATTAGCCAACCACCGCACTGCGCTCCCTTGCTGCTGCCCCACACTACCTCACAACTAGGACCTGGTTTGCCAGAGAGGCACATGGCTTCGTGTCCAAATAGCTCCCGTAGGTCACAGATCTAAATGGAAGAGGGGCGGAAAAATCTCTTTCATGGACATGAGAATTGAAGGTTTTAAGGGCCAAATGATGCTGGAGGAACACATAAACAAAGCTGTATTGGATTTCTATCACACTGAATCATCTGAATGAGCCCTGGATTGCTGCTGGAGCATGTTCCCGTGTATGGCCAGCGCACTCACCACTGAGGCTGTCCAGAGGACAGGGGGAGCGAAGGGAGAGAGGCTCATTACAGACACAGTATTGACCCTCTGGCCGGTGTTTACCATTAGCGCAAAGGGTCCACATTCAATCCCTGGATGTCAGGCTTTCTTTCAGTGCGGTGGCCAATAAAGGTGGGAGTCTGCTGGTCTGTACAGGGAAGGCCCCCGGCCATGCCAAACAGGGACCCCCGGGGTCACCTCATGTGTGACCCCTTAGGGACAAGGCAGGAGAGAGATAGCTGTGGCATGCCCCTGGATGGACTTGAGGCAGCTGGCTTGTCCCTGAACCAGCCCATGGTCTAAATGTGACTCTGCTGGCTGTTTTCTCATGTGGCGTCAATCTGTACAATAGACCTTTTACACTGTTCAGTTACTGTAGTATCTCGTGCAATACCTTGAATTCTGGGTAACAGTATTATGTTGCATGTTATAAAATATGTATTATCATACCGTATACATGCACCATTTTGGGCCGGTATTTCCATATATAGTGTATACATGTATAATAATATGAGAAAACACTAGAATATCTAGCATAGAAGTAGAATTCCATGAAATCCATAAATGAAGAGGAAGACCAGTGTATGTTCGGCTCCTGTGTCCAAAACTACACAATTACACACCACCTCTTTCACTGCAAATGTCTTTTTTCAAAGTCCTATTTTGACTGAAATGTAGACATGTCCTTTCCATTCAACACAACTCCAGCGCAGATGGTTAATTGTACATTGCTATGAGCTCAACGCAACCTTCAGGGAGCTAAGAGATGTCAATTGGAGATTACAATTTTCACGCTGCATGCTTCTCAAATTAAGATTTGGCCTGGTATGATACCGCTGAAAGCCTTTTCCTGTTTTGAAGTTCAACATCCAAAGGCACGATCACAATTGCAGGTGAACAGTTACATCCATGGAGAATACATAGTCTGAAAGCAAAGCTCACCCAGTCTAAACATCCTCATATATCAAAGAGTACAAGGACACTTGTCTATAAAGCATAGGATGTAGGATGTGTGGTTGATTTTTTATTTATTTTTTGTATCTGGGAAGACTTGCCTAAATGGAAATCTCCAGTTCTACATTGAGATCTAGACGGGGGCGATTACAGAAGGTTGTGGATTTAGGAACAGCCTTGGAGAAAAGCACTGGTTTTGTGTCCAACAACACTTGGAGTGATGGCAGGGAACTTGGAGACGGAAATGTTATGGATGTTTGAAGTGGAAAATGACTTGTCTTGATGGGCTGCTGATGATGGCGAGTGGGCTGGTGTAATCCGGGTGGTCAAGGGTCCCAGCTGTCCGACTTCACTCGGCCATGCCAGCTGGACGCAAGAAGACCCTGGGAGCCACTGGGACCACAGAGACACCAGCCAGAGAGAGGGGGAAAAACAGATTCACTGGTATGAGTAGTGGAATTAGCAGCAGAATATGCAGGGTTCTGTGGATCCATGAGATTAGTAACAACTTTGATAACAAAGTACAGAAGACAAAGCCAGTTGGCGTTGCTCTCACTAGTGGAACGAGAACAGAGGCAGATGATATGGAATGAGATGAATCATGTGAAAGAGGCATGCGTTTCCATGGAACCCAAAGGCAATGCAGAGAGAATTGGCTCAATAGTGAAAAGCCTTTATGAAGCTCTCAGGCTGGATTTTAACCCAAAGCCCCGCACTGAAGACCTTAAAATGCCTCAACAAATGATCTCATTTACTACAGAACGTCTCTACTGGCGCCTTCGACGGCTTCCAAACTCCACTCTACTGTTGTTGTGTCCACACAGTATGTGTGTGTGTGTGTGTGTGTGTGTGTGTGTGTGTGTGTGTGTGTGTGTGTGTGTGCGCGCGCCTCAGTGTACGTGTGTTTGTTTGTGATTGTAAATTCCTTTGCATGTGTAGTTTTGCGAATGCACTATAGCTCTGTGTGGTCACACCGGTCCCATCTCATATGTGCACCACGTGTGACTGCCGACTGCTTACGTAACACTGCGGTGCATTAGCATTCATTCATGGCTAGTAGCATTAATCAGAGTACGTGAAACGCAACTCTTTTGTCATCTAAGCTCTCTCCTGAAGGAGTGGTTCGCAGTATTTCCTGTCACCTCCCGCAGCTATTACAGGCTAACCTTCACAAGTGGGAAATAAAACAGACCAAAAATGTGAAGTTATAATGATGCAGCCCCCACCCCCTTCCCCCCAAATTAGTTGGAGAGTAGATGGAGAGTTATGTTGCATTGCAATCATGTGGTTAAGTGCATTGGTACAGAACAAAAAAGCTTTTTCCCCCCTTATTCTCCACTCCCTGTCTCCTCTTCTCTCCTCTCTTCTCCTGGCATAACTGTAATTGTGCTTTCCGGAGGGGCCATGGTGGTCAAACAAGGACACGGACAGAGCCAGCACACCGCTATCGGACAGTGATCCAATTATCCCATTAAACCTGCATTCACTCTCTCTGCGTTCTATTAGTGTCACGCAGACACCCACCACAACACCCTGTAGCTGGGCTGGCTCAACCACCTCACATCTGTACGCCAGACGCACGCACGCACGCACGCACGCACGCACACACACGCACGCACGCACGCACACACACTCAAAGACACATTTACATTTTTACTTTACATACAGTATGCAACAGCAGAGTGATATAGAATGCATACCTTATAATCCACTATTGTAGTGTATGCCAAGGTTCGTTACCATAGACACACATTGTACAGAACACAATATACAGAAACCAGCAAGCTGAATTCAGCGTGCTTTGCCACATGTCAAAAAGCCATTTGTCACAGTCCAACAGTTTGTTGAAAATACTAAGAAGAATTTATGTTTTTGGTGTGTGTTATTCCCTTGCCTGTGTTTGTATATATCTCATGTGGGTGTGGGTGTTTGTGCATCTGTGTGGGTGTGTGTGTCATTGTGGCACTGTATCAGAAGATTTGTTTCTTCTCTTGTAGTGGCCTCAACTTGACACACCCGAACAGTTAACTGGCCACCTGTGTGTTTGTGTGCGTGTGTGTCCCTCTTGGGTGTGTGCACTTGCATCTGGGCAAGCAGAACAAACATGAAATACTGTAGACATGTGATTTCGAGCTTGATACATGGGAGAATATTGAGTCCCAGAAAGAATTAACATCATTTGACCTTTCATTCTCTCAGTTAAATGCCCTGTGGAAACTCTTTTCCACAGTGGAAAGAGCATGCTGATCACACACACACACATACACAGTTGTAGGGGAGTGTTTCCCAGTTTTGAAGAGGTGAATAATGAATTCTTGGAATCCAGAGCTGTGCTACATGTCTGTATCCTTACTGATAAGCCCGTCCCCACTCTCTGACCTCTGGTTTCCCAAAGGTGTTATAGATGCCATCCGTAACCCACAAAACACGTTTTAGGAGCAATTCATGGACAAGCTCAGTTGTAACTGTGCTTTATAATTGCAGGTTGCTGTTTTTTTTACTGCTCTATGTTCTCTGTACCAAAATAAAGGAAAGGTAAAAACATTTTCATTACTCTATAGGTACCAAAATAAACATTAAGGTAAGGTAAAAAAAAATAAGACCTTTATTACTCTATTTACTCACAATTTAGGTTAGGCAAAAACATTTCCCACATCATCTGGAGTGCATAATCCATCATGGATTGTTTTGACAACACAACACGAACAGGATGCTGTACTTGAAGGCATGGAAGGGACAGAGAGCTATCAGATGTTAGTGAAAGTCTCATTTACACACAGACAACAAACTGCACATGCTTTCATTAGAGACATTTCAAGGATACACTTGGTTGTCTCGACAATGATACAACTTTCTCAGTAATAAGGTGGCTATGGGAACTATTACTATTGCAAAAAGTTTGGGTTTACCTGGCATGCAGACACATCGACACACCTGTGTGTGTGCGCGTGTGTATGTTAGTGAATTCTGCTGGCTGCAGCCTCTGCAGTTTGTTTTTCGCATACTGTATATGGGTGGACTTTCAAAGCCGTCTCTAATCCATTTGATTAAGTAAACTCTGGGACCTGGGCAGCAGACAAAGAGCTCTTTCACACATGCTGCCTCTGCTTAGTGCAACATGTGATGGAATCTTTACATCACAAAACACCCTCTTGCATTCCTCTGTTTTTGTTTCCCTTTTCTCCTCAGCTGGCATTTGAAGTTGAAGCGTTTCTAACTTGATTAGACCATATTGTTTTTGACTAATTTTTATCTGCACTGCATATGTGTTTGACTTACAAAATCATTACAAATGACCAATCAATCTATTTATTTAAATGTTGCCCAAATCCACATGAAAGACTTTGCAGTCTAATGAATGATCGAATCTAATGAATTGAATGAGTCTCCCCTTTGTGCATAATTTGTGCATAATCCTTAATCACATGAAATCACCCCAATATACAGAATTTAAGAGAAAATATCTGGCCTTTAAATGAC
>JAODLI010001386.1:0-11283 GCA_027575585.1 Percopsis omiscomaycus
TATTTTTTTTTGTGTGTGTGTGTGTGTGTGTGTGTGTGTGTGTGTGTGTGTGTGTGTGTGTGTGTGTGTGTGTGTGTAAGGTCTTGGTTGAGTGCTTTATACTGTATCTGTTGATATTATTGGGTTTGTAAGAGCATGCACACAATGCATTAAGAATATGGATCTTAATTTCTGTTTTCATGGCTTTGCAACACATACGGTTGCCTGTTTACAGTCAGCTTTGTTATGTTATGCGGCATTATGGCATAATTTTACTTAAATGGACTGCGTAGCTGCATGTAAACGGGAATATTAGTGTGATAATCTTTTTTGGTAACCATGTAAACATTTTAATAGGAATAGCAGATATGCTTTACAGAATAAGGGATAAAACTGCAATATTGTGTGCATGGAAATGTAGCCAATGTTTGAACCCTTTGTTTTGTCTCCTAAAAGCTTTTTGGATAGGTAGTCTGTGACTGAATGGAAAGCTTATTTTCTGTGAGTCAGATTGTGTGCACGTGAATGTAAAATTTGAGTGCATGTATCAGTGTGTGGGTGTGGGGCAAGTGTACTTTGTGATTTCATATGTATGTGCAGTGATTTGCATACTCTGTGTGTGTGTGTGTGTGTGTGTGTGTGTGTGTGTGTGTGTGTGTGTGTGTGTGTGTTAGGAGGACAATTGTGTGTCCGTATTTCTTTGATGTGTTGGTTTTTGACATCTCCATCCAGCTTGTTACTATAGCCACCCACTTCAAAGCACTGCACCGTTGACAGCCTAGTTGCCAATGGATACCATAACACATCACTTCATACTGTCAGTCACACCAGCATCTTCTCACAGTGCAACACAAATGAAAACGGAAACTAATGAAATGGATATGAAACGGCAATTGCAAAGACTTCCACACCTGCAAAAGCAAGTGGTAGCAGAGGCACACAAACATCCAGTACAAAATACTGCAATACAAATGCAATAGCCAAGTCGCTTTGTAAGTCGCTTTGGATAAAAGCGTCTGCTAAATGCTGTAAATGTAAATGTAAATGTAGCCAACACAAATTACAATTAGGTCATTTGGCAGATGCTTTTATCCAAAGCGACACACAGGGTGTCCAATTACAGGTATTGAGGAGCAGGCAGGGGTTAGGCACCCTGCTCAAGGATCAAAAATACGACCACTCTAAGCGCTAACCTGCCCATGCTACAAATACAATATTATTGTACTGTAGGTACTAAGGTTGGAACAAGACTAAATATTATGTCATTATTCTAGTTTGGCTATTAAATAATCAATGGCTAAGGCAATGCTACTTTGCTATTCCAAGAGCACACAAAACCTCATCACTTGGTCAACTAAACTGCCTCTTTTTACTGTCATATAATAACTTCATCTTTCTTTCACCTCTCTTTATATGCACCATCATAAGTGCCTTCCTCCTTTTACCTCCCTATATCCACCATAAAAGCTGCCTCTCTCTATCACCTCCCTGGCCATCATTTCAAACTAAGCCTATCAATGGCCAGACTCTTGAAAGAAACAATTCACCAGGTTCCAGAGGGTCTATTAAAATGAAGAGAAGACTTAGCTCGGCCCAAGGGGCTGTTGGGATAAAAGGGGCTTTTATATAACACTTCTATAAAAGGGAACATAATATCAGCCAGAGGAGAATCAGATTATTAGTATGTGCATGCAAATGTGTAGTCGAGCAAGGTGCTAGCATTATCCTCGTGCTGTAGCAGAAAGATGTGGAAGAAGGTGGATTAATGCTTCCTTCTGGGCACCTATATCTCACTGCTCGGTGCTCACACACTCATATTGCACTGGTACGGTTCACGGCTGCTACAGTGTGTAGGGATGGATTGTAATTAGATAGGATTCAACTGATAATCCCACTCACTTTGCAGATGATCTCCAACTGACATACACCACACTTACACACGCACGCAAGTAGGCTAGGGCGAAGAAACGTATTACACTTATTATCGTGACACGCGATCGTGTTGTTTAAGTTTATCTGGTAAACGACAATAGCATTTATCGTCGTTTTTCTTAAAGTCGTATCATCAGTAGGGGGCGTTTCAAGGGCAAACTTTCATGCCATCTACGGGAACACGGTTAGGGAGGCCGGGGTACCCAGAGCGCGCCGGGGCGAAGCACAGGAGGACGCACCCGCCCATTACCAGCAACTACACTGCGGGACAGCCTTCTTACTCAGGTGAGGGAGAGGTTCAAGGACCACGAGACTGTTCCTTGCTCTTCTTGACCCACAACACAGTTGATAATAATAGTAATGTGATTCAATTTGTGAAAGGACACCCAGTCACCTTGGGCTACATTGTTTCTTTTTTGACTGCATACCATTTGATGTTATTATGCAGGTATTACGCTCATATCAAACAATATGCGTACGTCCAACTTCATGTAACATTATTGCATTTTGGCCTGCTGAATTTGGTATTTGACTTTAATATCCAAGCTGCTTGGTCTGTTTGGTGAGTGTTACTTGTTGTATTTAGAGGCAAGGTTGGACTGCATGTTTGTGGCAACCTAGGCCTGTTAATGAGCATTTTGATAAACCTACTACAGTGTCGGTACCATACATAGATCAGGGCAAATGGGTAGATCAGTTTGTAGCCTATGCACTATGCGCACGCGTGTGTACAGTATGTGTGTGTGAGGGTAGCTTTACTGTATATGTACGGTTCATTTGTGCATTGCGCACCAGTTCTGAGCGCTTACGGCAACTTCTGTTACTTGTGGTAACACTGAAGACCAAAGTGTCGAGGGTCACGGTTCGCCACTGATATACATACAGTATGGCATATACAGACAAAATTATGTAGCTGTACACTTATAGCTTATAGTCTCACATATAGCTTATAGCTTATAGTCTCACTTATAGTCTCACATGCCTGCAATTTAGTCCAGACCTAGACCTAGCCATGCAAGCCTGGCCCTCACATACTTTGCTCCTGGACAATACAGGGCAGCTGCTTATTGGACCTGCTAGACACAAGCAGCTGTTTAAAGACAAAACTCCATACTGTATTGATCACAGTAACTTGTTTGAAATCACATATAAAGAAATCCCTAGAATGACTTTCTTCCAACACACAATATTGCAAAAAGTCTTAATGGTCTCCCATTTCACCTGAGATGTGACTTTAAGGGTAGGCTATACGTTTCCCACCACTCATGCAACATGTCACACGTAATTAACCCCTGTTCATCTAGGTCGGAGAAACTAATTGGTGAAATCAGCTTGTGAAGTACAGTGGAGAAAAACCATTGATAGCTGTTTAGTAGAGAAGACTTGCATTATACTGGGGTGGGGGGCAGTCTGGCTATCACTCATTTCATTTCCCTGTTTCTCACTTTAGATTTGTTTCCACCCCTCTGTATTCCTATTTATTTTTAATTCCTTTGCTGCCTTGCTCTTGACCCTTTGGCCTGTCTCTGCATTCACACTTGTTATCCCACATCTGCTGCATCTCTCACGGCAATTTAATTTACAGATTTCATGTTTGTAATTCGGTTGTCCCTCTCAACACGTTTTCCCCCCCCCCTCTCTAACTCTCAGTGTCTTCTACCAACATTTACATTTCCTTTATATTCTGCTTTGTTCAGCCATTTCATGTGCAGCCTTCCTTTATATTGCTTTCTCACTATCTTAGTCAGAACTTGCTCTTCCATTTGTACCTTTTAGATTAGTTTGTAACTTTGTAATACTAACACAGCTTTAACCAAAATTGTAGGCATTTAAACGCTAGTAGAGGATTAAATAATTTAAAAGATTTTTTTATGCATGTGGCCTAAATCAATTCTAACTACTGTATATAGTTACCTGAAAAAAGTATGAAATATCTAGAGATCAAAAATTAGGAACGAAAATCCTAATGTCTGATTGATTGAAGGTGGTCCAATTGCATGCTATTAACATTGATTGACACATAATGGTCACCGCCTTTTCCACAGGTTTGAATGGAGGGAAACAAACTGTTTAGCAAAACAGAATTTGCTTTAGTCTTACAACATTCCTTAATTTGTCACTTATGGTTTTTTGCACCTTTGTAGTTGTCACTTAAAGTGTTGTTTTTTGTACTTTTGCACTATATGTTTATTTGTTTATATGTTCACTGTTGCACTAGCACAACAAAACAAATTCCTTGTACGTGAAAACCTACTTGGTTACTTGATTGTGATTCAGGTTATTGCCCCAGCCGTAACCTCTGTATTTTCCTTGTGTTTCCTGGTGTTGCCCTTTTCCCCCATATTTCCTGTTTTCCCCTGTGTGTGTGTGTGTGTGTGTGTGTCCAATCCATTTACCAATCAACTTTGCAGTATATCTACCCTGCTCCTCCTTCCACTCATCGCCAGATTGTTGTATCACCCGCCGTGGTAGTTCACAGCCCCGGGGCTTTGAATTGTGTATTCAAGTGTTCCAGCTCTCATGTGTTTTGCCTTCGGTAACCTTGCTCTCCTTGTTTTTTCCTGCCTGCCTGTCTGCCTGCCTGCCGCTTGCCTGCCTATCTGCCTGCTTATCTGTAGCCCCACTGCCGTGCTCACCTCCAGCTGTGGACTCCACTTCCCTCACGTCAACCCACGTCCCCCCTGTCTCCGTCACCTGGCCCACTTCCCTCAATCCCAGCATTCTCTTCTCCAACCCACTCCCTGTGTCTGTGTCTGTCTGCATTTGAGTCCGCCTAGTACATCGTTACGGAATGTGGAGCTACTAGACCCGACTGACCGGTTCGCTGATTTCGACTGTGATGGCTTGCGTGTAGATTTAAACTTTGGAGCCTGAGGTTTTTGTTTTCCCAAAATTATTGTAAATGTTGTATTGTTTGTTATGTTTTATTCGGTTATGGCCAAAATGTGTTGTAGGCTATTCTTGTTTTAAGTCAGCTTCTCTAACATAGGCGAGATGTAGGCTACCTAAAAATGTTTTTAATGTGCAAAAGGTTTTAACCATTTGCAATCATGATCTACAGGAGAATATTTGAAAGCAATATTGCCTGAGAGCCTTACTGCAATATATATTATATTTTAAATTGTCACCTGGTGCCTTAATTTTGTGTTTTCCTTTACATAAATAACGACAAGTTGATGCAGAAAAGGCACAAATTCTGCATAAATATTCACCTGAATGAAGGAAATTAACAGTTTGACGCTCAAAATTTCCTGAGGGAGGACGCCCCCCCTCCCCCCCTTGATGTGTCCCCCCCAAATGAAATCTACGCCCATGGAAATTCAATACATTACAATATGGTTATCTGTAGGTTCAGGTATATCAAGGTACCATTCATAGCCAATTTATTTTGTTTTTAAATTTAACAAGCTGGAACAGTTACTTTGACTCAGCTCCAGTGTTTTCATTATCTTTTGATTATTTGGATACGCCGCTTCATAACCACAGACAAACCAGACATGAATTTACTGAAAATTTGCATTGTGACACAATTTGTTCTTTCAATCCTCTGCCTTCCTGTCTCTCCCTCTCGTCTAAGCTGGCTTCTCAAACATGTCTAGTGGGAGACGCGAGTGCTCTTTGGCGCTGCCTTATTTCCATTTTGATTTGTCTTTTTCCTTTGTAGTGGTTTATCATCTACCCTCCCACGGCCCTACAACCCCTCTCTTGACTCTCCTACAGGCTTTCATCTCTCCCTGTCTTCCTCTCTACTTGTTTGTCCATGTGCTTGTTTGTACAGATGGTGGCTGACCCATTATCACCACGTGAACCCCGCCGTGCCTCCTCTGTCAAGGTTACTTGACAGAGCCCTGATATGTGTAAGGGATGATATATACACAGGGGCTTCACTTCACCCACCTCTCCGCTGATCCCCCACACCTGAGTGTTATCTGACATACACTATAGTGGATTGCCTTCCAGGGAATGGAGATAAATGGATATTCCAATATTCTGATTCCGACTAAGAAACAGCTATTATAAACTCCCACATCACTTACCCTTAAAGGCCCCATATCATTTCAATTTCAAGAGAGGAATTTGGGCTAAATGACATGTTAGATTTCAAAATTAGTCCAGCCCTTCCAGGTCCTTTCAGACAACACAGGTAATGACAAGTGGAAGACCTTACCTTTAAATGGGAACATTCGCAGTCAGAACTAGCTTCTAAAGAAACCCAGAGAAACTTATCTTAAGAAAACAAACAAAAAAGGAAGGGAATAGAAGATGAGAAATGGGAAGATGGAGAAACATGGGAAGGAAAGAAGGATGAGTTGAAGGCAAGGAGAGGAGGGGGGAACACAGTGCAGTATATTGGGAATATCGGGGGCATTACAATAGACAAGGGAAGGACAGACGTTACCACAGAACAAAGCCTCCTTAAAGACTTCAGTTCTCTCTGCACAACACTTTTCACCGCGGGTGAAAATACTCTATCGGTTTACTTAGTCATCACACATTAGATACCAGACTTATACTGGCCTAGATCGCAGTGTGTAGCCAGGGGTATGTTCAGCACATTCGCCAAGACTAAACAATTTAGCTAAATTTGATAGAAAAGCCAGTGATGTGTTAAAGGCCTAACAAGGGAGTTCAGAACACGATCCATCTATTTGGGCTGTATTAAAGCTTTTATGCTGAGAGGAAAACATTAGCATATTGTGCAGGGTTTTTTATTGTGTCCCTTATTTTTGTTTAATGAGTGTCCCTCCCCATGTTCAAAAGATTTATGTTACAATTAGATCATTTAGGAGAAGCCTTTATCCAAAGTGACATACAGCAGTTCCAGCACAGCTCCTTATTATTAAAAGATCGGTCACCGCAAACACAATGCACTTTGGGAAATAATATAAACTTTGATTGTTGTCACTGGCTTCACACTGTTGTCACTGGCTGTCTGCAGTGAACCCCCCACCCCACAGCAGACACCCCTAGTGTGTAGTGATGCTCATCTCACATGAGATGTAGCTCAGTTGTTCAAAAGATAGCAAATCAATCATTTTTTGGACTAAAACCTTTACAGACCTAACAGAACATGCATTTTGTGTTATTAGAATGGATTTTCACTAAAGTGGCCCTTTAAAATGAACCCTTGTCCTACAGCGAAGTGCCACTTCAGATTCAAATTTGTCAAAAAGACCATATGTGACCAATTTGCAGCGTATTTTAAAAGTAGGTCAAATTGGCTCTTACACAGTGGAGTGCTCAGACCATCGGATAACTAAACAGGTGGGTGAACCGGGAAGCAGGGCTTAACGATGACCCCTTCGAAACGAAACGTTGGCTCCATATCTCTGCCCCTGATTTACTTTCAAGGCGGTGATGTGATGGAGGATTGAGAGCGTGTGTCGTGGAGTGTGTCGTCCTCACTGAAGGGAACAGGACACGATTGCATGACTCAGAGCATCTGCCATTAGTGTCCACTACACTGTTGATGCTGCTGATGAAACACTATCGCAGACCATTTCCTTCCTTCCATGGTTGAGTTGGATCCTGAAAATTGGCGCCCAGAAAAAATATGCCAGGAGAATAAACCGATTATAGAACCAAAGCCATAATCCTCAATTCGCTAGCCTGCTTCACTCTTTATCAGTGTTGTCTCTCCCTTGTCATCTCTTAATTCCGTTGCTTTTTTCCTCCTGTGTGTTATTTCTCTGTTTCAATCACTCTCTTGTAAAGCCTCTACCTGTCTCCCCCTTTTTATCAGTAAATCTCTTCTTCACCCCTCTTCCATCAACAAGACAGTTTGGGTCAGAACTCATAATCCTTAGCAATAAGAAGGAGGAGGGTGTAACTTACAGAACAACAAGGTATTGGATTTTGGGGAAAGGGAATGATGAAAAAAGGAGGGTTTGTTTGGTTCAAACAGTCTACAAAATAAATCCTCAACACTGGAGCGCTGATGGACTAGGACTTCTGTGGGTAAAGCAGGAGTAAGTGGCCCAGAAGAAGTTAGGTGCTGAAGGGGGAGGTATAGGAACGAGGGGATATGGAGGGAGGAAAAGGGAAGCACCGCAAATGAACCGGAAAATAATCTGTTATTCTTCTAGTCCTGGAGGGGATTCAACCACGGATAAGAAAACATTAGCCGCACAAAGATGGCAAAACATCTTTAATAGCACTTTATGGGCCCTGTCTTGTGCTAAAACAACTAAGCCTTTTCCAGTGGCTCTCAGTAGTACACAGCAACAGGAGATAGTGTGGGTTCTGCAAGTCTTTAGAGGAGGTAGGGAGGGCTGAGGAGAGGCAAGAGGGTAGCAAAAGAACGGGGGATTCGTGGGGGATGTTAACTTGATTAAAAGGTTGTTTCAGTTGCCTGGAGGAGTGCCGTTAGGCGTCTATCCATAACTGAGAAACACCAACAGATTGCTTGGCTCTAAATCCATGCCATAGTTCCAATGCTTGGCAGAAGAGAGATATGTGGTGACTCCCTCCAAGAAACAATATAAATAGGATCTAGGGTGCGACCTGTACTTTTTGAATTAATGAACAAATGTGCTTTTACAGTCTCATCTATGGATATCAATCCGACAGTCATTAATTAGTCAAAAATCAAATTATCTAGCTATTTTATCTCATAGCCATTTCCTCAATATAATCTTTAACATAATAAGCAATGCACCAATCTGTGTCAAAGTGTTATCTTTGAGTAAGGGTTAACGAGTTTTTACTTTCTTTTCTTTTCACTGCATGCAACGTTTTGGCAAAGCCGTCTATTGACGGCATTACATAAGAGTTTATATCTAGCCAAGTAACCAATTATAGTTTTCAAAAGTGATCCCTTAAAGTGTTCCCATTTTTAAGAAATCAATATTGCAACGTTCACATAATTCAAGGATGGCACATGATTTATTCCCTGCCACAGTGAACAGTTAAACCCGGTGTTGAGGTGTCCTCAAAACAAAGTACAGGGTGACTAGCGCTCAACTTAACTCTGAATCATCCTAATAAAGCTTACGCTAAGTTAAACTGTATTTCTCCTCTTAACGATCTCTCTCCTTCTCGACCCCAGAACAGCAGATTCTCTCCCCTCCAGCCTCTAAGCCAACGACTCACTACAGTAGGTGCACATAACAAAGTACAATTAAACCAGTAAATATCCCTTTTGTCTTCAGTAGTCACCCAGTGCAACCAGTCATAACTTGTTATACAACAGTAGGTCTTTCAGTAGGAGGGGAAGGTGAATCAAGGCCATTGAACTAGCTCAGAGAAGGAGAGCAGGCGGTGTGGGAAAGAATGCAGGGACAGCCAGGTGCAGCTGACGGAGGACATGGGAGGGGGGGTTGGGGGTCGTCATTAACCGACAGGACAAGAGAGTCGCTGGGGTCTTCGATTAGTCTCAGCAGTGGTCAATAGTGGCTCGATGGAGCACTCTGTGGGAGTGGCAGTGGTGTCTGCAGCAAGGAGAGACGGCTGGGAGGGCAAAGAGCAAGACAAATGGGGACGGAGATCAGCGTAGATAGCACAAAGAACACCGAAAAGTCAAAGGAGTCGAGGTTCACTTACGATATCCCATGAGAGACTCCAGTTAGTTTTCATTAAAGAGCACAAACCCCAACACAAAAGGGGAAGGAAGGGAGAGAATGGGGGTTTGGAAAGGGGTGAGGGACTTCATAATTTAGCTACCCTCTAGATCAGCCAATTGCAAAATTCAACTGCAATCAAAGCAGCAGTGCAAAATGAAGCATTACAGCTATACTATATATGCTTTTGTCGCCATTACCTTTTAAAGGCGACAACAATTACTGTAATAACAGAACAAGCTTCCTGAATGGGCAAGTGTCAAATTCACCCCGACAATTGTTCCCATAAATAACAGATGACGAGAACTGCAATGTAAAGGGATAACAGACATAACAGGGGAAAAGGTTAAAAAGGCTTATTCTTTGTAGGTTAACCAATATGCTGATATGATATGCTCCGCCTCTACGATTTGCTTCGCTTTGCAGATCAGTCTGGGAACTCTCACTTGATCGGGTAGAGAACCACTGGCCCAATCAGCGTCCAGGTGGGTAGTTCATTTGGTGGTGACAGCACCAACGTGGTACTTCCAGTTGTCCACGAGCATCTATGTTTGAAAATGACAAATGTTTGTTGTTCTGATGAGTTTGAAGTTGGTCATGTTTGCCTGCTAATGATTTGATTGACACCACCTGGCTGACAAATGGTTTCCATTTGAGAGTTCCCAGGCAGACAGATATGTAAAGCGAAGCAAATCATAGAGGCAAAGCTTGCCAAATAGGGATGGTTTTAACAAAACAAAAAAACAAAAATCTAGTTTTTCAAGTCTTGTTGTTTTCTGTCTGCTTTCTGTATACAAGACCATGGACAGTGCCAAGCCCAAGGCCCTCTTAGCCATGCAACTACCCTAGAAAAGTGGGTCGGAGAGCCCAGGGGGGAGAGACCCAGCTGGGCAGGTTGGGTCTTTCCCCCTTACATTTACTCCAGCCAAATTGGGTCTTAAAGTCTTAATCATGCAGAATGACTGACTACGAGTATTGTATAATTAAAAATTAAGCAGGGATATAAATAGTCCCCTTTTCTCTTTGTGAACTTCACAAACAAAAATAGGTGTCCAAGCCATCTCCGCATTGGCAGATGATGTGCTTTTAGTCAACAGATTTGATCTCAGATATCCATTGGAACATTTGGTGCTGACATATATGAATATTGGTTATATGTATGAATGAAATCCTTTTGAAACCCACTTGGTTGTATTATTACATTTTGAGTAAACAAATTTGAGTAGCTAAAACTTCTGACGTAAGCTTTTAAAAAACCTTTTATGAAGCAAACACACACACACACACACACGTGCTTGTTAGTTAGCTTTGCTCCCTTTGTCCTTCACCAATCAGAGAGTATTGGACAAAGGACGCACAAACCTCGGCCCATCTGTCGCCAGCAAAGCCGGTATCGGAGCGAACCCACTGGAATGTGCACCTGTTAATGTGTTTGTGGTTGTTAGTGGCGATGTATGCATACATTACACGTACGTGCAGAGATGACCAGCATGTGGGTCTGTAGCTACAGTAAATGCACATGTCCCTGGAAGAGAAAAACAGTTGATTTGAGCGTCTTGGCACTTTGACACGATGTGATATCTGCAATGACCCACAAATTGGCCCTGTTACCAACAGCAGGGGAGAGGCGAACTCAAGTGTAAAGAGAGAGAGCGAGACACAGGAGGAGGAAAGGAGATTGGAGATGTATTTTTTCCCTGCCAGCAGGAGCTCAAGGGTTGAATCACATCTCCCCGTGCCTCTCTCTCTCTCTCTCTCTCTCTCTCTCTCTCTCTCTCTCTCTCTCTCTCTCTCTCTCTCTCTCTCTCTCTCT
>JAODLI010001387.1:0-11282 GCA_027575585.1 Percopsis omiscomaycus
GGCAATGTACAGCGCTTTGGGTGGCCTGTTTGGTACGATTAAAGCGCTATATAAATGCAATCCATTTACCATTTACAGGACACACAAAACACTAGTGTTCTAGGCTTTGCACCCGTAACACCACTCACTCAGACACGGCTTTGGCTCCCCAGTCAAAGACGTTCCCAGCGAGGACACCCCTAACCAGGGCAAACTGCCTCTCCTCCCAGCTCAACGTTTCCAGGGATTTGACTGCTTTCAGGTAGTACTTGAGAGCCATGTCATTCTCCATCTGTTTGATCTGTAGAGGATGAAAGACACTGTGAGGAGCTGAAGCTTTCGCTTCACACGGGAACAGTGCTCAGTTAGCTAGGATGATTTGAACCTTTTGTGACATATTTGACAACACAAAGTATTAGGACTTTTTCTGCTGCCTGATTTCTATAATTCCTCCACCAGATTTGGGCTCTGAGGCTAATTTTGAATTAAAACAAATAACTGACCCAAGAAAAAGCGGTCACAGGAAGTCCCATGTCTTACAAACAGCAGAGGAAAAAATCAAAGGAACAAACAGGTTGAAAGAATTCACTCAGACCTTAAAGTAGGGATCAGGAAAGTTGAACTCGTTTAAACAGTGTTCCCTCGTGTCTAACAGACTTCTGACAGTGAGGGATCCATAAGCACTAGGTGAGAAGAGAAGCACTCTACATTAGCCAGAGAAATGCACATATGCAACGGGGCTAAGGCGATGGAAACGCTGTAGAAAACCTCACTCAGTTAATAAGTATATGATTAATTAATCGATTTTAACCTAATATAGGTAGTTAATCTGTCCATGTGCGTTATTTGTGATAAGTGTTATGACATCTCCATTTTTTTTAAAGTTTTTATTCCAATATAGGTTTGCTCTAATTGTAAAACAAAGACCTGACATTCTCATTCAATAATGCCTCAAATTAAGTTTTAATGTTCTGAGCGAGTCCACAGCACAGATGTTAAATAAACACACAGACACTACCATTAGACCAACACCGCCCTCCCAAACAACAACACTACATCCAGAGGGTTCGTCCCATTCCCTTAGGAAAACATGCAAGCAGTCACAGTAGCTATGCAGATACGCACCTAACGCAGATGACCTAGACAGACGTGCTGTTATTGTCTATCAACAACAGATAAGTCTGCGTAGCTAGTGGTTATCCTTACAAAGGCTGGTGGCGGAGAGTCTGGAGCTTGTGTCTATACTTCTGACGGAACTTCTCTGCGCGCTCTGCGGCTTCTGTAATGTCAGGCTGGCTGGCCACAGCTCTCTTCACCACCTGATACAGAGAAACCAAACCCACACAGGCTATTAGAGTGTGTTCACAGTCCCGCTGCCGCAATGTCAATGCTGTAAGCAGAGAAAGTTCCTGTAACTGCCAATTTTGTTTCTGTAATGTTACTAAAACAAACACATTCCCTTTCCCTGCTGCCAAAACTGTAAAATCTGATGTTATAATGATTAGCATAATGTACAACTGTCACAAATGCTACTCAAAGATATATTTTGTAACGTCGGGACACACAAAGCTGCAAGGGATCTCATTCAACTATATTGCCCTTCCTAACATGTTATTCTCCGAAACGTACTCAAGGAAGCACCCTGTCATCCTACCCCGTCCAAGGCCTCCTCGAAGCAGTAGAGCCAGTACTCGCGGGCCAGAGCATCCTCCGTCAGGTCCACTGTGTCAGGGATGTACGAAGAGGGGTCCTGCAACAGAGGCAGGTTCACAATCTGCCTCTCCAAGCGATCCATCTCCAGCATGTCAAACTGGACAACAGGAAGGAAATAGGAATCAATAAAATCAGTCAGTCTAGCTGGGGAATCAGAAGCATTGACGACTCACTTCTCGGATGCCAATCATAAGCCAACTACAACGGTCATCTAAGAGGTTAGTGCGTACTTCACAAAGTGATATTTCACAATTTTTAAATTGAATTAGTAGAAAAGGGGAGAGCAGCAAGAGGCACAGGAGAGAAGGTTGAAGCTGATGTGGCTTGCAGGGGCACATGGTCCAGAAGACAGTAGTTCACTGCACCAATACTGGGGAATTGTACATCTGGGAAAAGACAGGAGTAGCAAAGCCCATACAACAGGCAAGATTATCTAGATTTCTGATCAAACTCACATTCTAAAGTATACTTTATTGAGGACTGGCGGAAAGCCTGAACGTCCAGGTTGATTAACCATCTCAACTTCTATGGAAGTGTATGTCAAGTCATTATCATAGGTTTAGATGTAGTAAAACACAATTTTAACTTTGTTCTTGAATCAAACAAATGCTCCTTAGATTAGCTAACCTATATTCATCTGAAATGCACAAGATGCATAACTATTGATAGTGAAATATCACTTTAGGGATCACAAAGCAAGGTACTGTGTTATTGCATGGCTATTCTACATATCTACATACAATATTAATCATTTCTGTCTGTTAACAATACACATTCACATTAGAAGATCTGACAAACAGATCAACAGCAGATTATGCTACAAAGTCGAGCAACAGCTAAAAAGCAGCTGGTGTGAAAGCTCCAAAGCAGGAAAACAATCCTATCACAAGTTAATAAACGGGTGAATGCCTCACATGACTCAATGGTTAGGTAAAAGTGCTAAGCAAGCCGCTGTGAATCAACAAGCGGTGAACCAACAAGCGGTGAACATCTCAGAACAAGCCGTGACACACGAGTAAAGTATGAGTACTTACTGAGGGGAACTGAAGGTAAAGGTAAGGTAAACATAGGAGTGTGTGGAGAGAAAATGAGATGAGATTGACAATCACCTTCACATGAGACTTGTGGATAGAGAGGGCAATGCTGATGACATTTTCCACAGAATATATTTTTTTTTAAATGCAATTTTCAGATATTCCACATATATGGGTGAAGTGGGACATAAGAAAACATATTGGGTCCTAGTTTCCAGGCCAAGACGCAAGCGGAGGCACACGGCACAAGTTCACGGCGCAAGTCGATCTAAGTTGTGGCCAATACTTTTTTGCTAATTTCGGGGGATGTGGCGGTGGCGGTAAACAGGTGCACCGGTGACACAATTTGTCCTTTCATGTTGAATGAGGTTAATAGAAATATTGAAATCCCAGTCACTATGTTGTTTTCCATGCATAATGACGCACATTGCCTGTTTTATGTTGGAAGACAATGATACACGTGCATATATCTTGTTTTGTGATTAAAAAGGTTAAGGAGAGTAGTCATTAGTTAAAATATTGACAAAATGGGTCAACATAACATACATTTTGATTTTGGATAGGTATGTGCTTAGTGCACCTTCACCTAAAGCCCTGAAACTAACACAATGCCTGCATCTGCAGTATGTTGGGGTCCGACCAGGCAGAGACGCTAGCACAATATTTGGTTTTATTTGACACCAAACTAGCGCTGAACCACCTGATTTTGATTGACACCCTCAACTGCGCCCCCACGCCCCAGCGCTACCGCTGGCCTTGCGACGTTCCGGAAACTAGAGCCCATCAATGAATGAAAATGTTGCATGAGGTTTGGAGTGCCCTCTAGTGGCAGAGTTTAAATCTTAACCCTCCTCTATAATTGTTGATGACCTCACCGTTCCACTGCGTGCGCGCTGCATTGGGTTTAGATCAGGTGAAACACTCATCAGACCAGAGCTCCCAGCATAATTCTCCCCCCAGCTGTACTGGTTTGGATCTAAATGAGTGGAAGACAGTATTTAAAGCATGCCAGTGGCTGGTCTGATAGTACATTTTATTTAGGTCTGTTATGTCTATTAATAATGATCACGATTTTAGTTACTGTCACATGAGGAGTTACTTTGCCCTCTTTCTTATTATACAACATACACTGCTGTTAAGTGTTCCTAGTCACCATGGCAACAAATGGATGTGCATCAAGGACGAGAAAAGTTTTAAATTGAAAGAGACAAGGTACTTCGCTGCTAGATTATTGCTGGTTAATACAGACTCAAAAATAATGCCGCCACATGAATAAAGAAATCACACTAAATTGAGAGAAAAAAAGTCTTACTATCCTCTTCTGCTCCTTTCAGAAATGCTCCAATGGCTCCAAGATACCCCTCATGTCTCAGAAATAAGGCTTGAACTTCACCCTACAAACAATGAAATGTGAGGTAACCATACTGTACATATCAAAATTGGGGTTTTGGGTATACTGCTATTAAGGTGATGTGACAACAGACCACTGGGGAATAAAACCATAGTGATGGATCTAGCGCAAGCTGTATTTCTAAAAATATCTTGAAATACAATATAATACAATATGATAATACATCTCTTCATTTTGAATTAAAACCATGTATACTTAAATACAGAATGAATCTAGATATTTTTTTTAAGTCTGTCATTTTAATTTGCACGTATTCTCGCACTCAAGTGGATGTAGCGTGTAAAGGGGGCGAGAGTGTAAAGGGCATGGTGTGGATTAAAGGGGGAGGCCTCGCCTTGGTGAAGAAGTTTATGCTGTAGGTGATAGTGTGCATGGTGACGGGGTGCCCTCTGATGAAGAATCCTCCAAAGTAGACTCTAGAGAGGTTGTGGAGCTTGGCATAGAGGCAGGCCAGCTGCCCGATGTCATTGCTGATCATGTGGAGTAAACTCTTGGCCATGTCTTCTTTGGAGAATTCTATAATGAAGAACACGTCTCTATTAACCAGGCAGGCCTATCGTAACAGTAACCATTACAGAGGGAAAAAAGTCTGACATCACAAACACAAGTCCCTTTATAGTGGCCCAGCCTTATAAACTGATGTGTTTATGAAAAATATAATCAGATAAGAAGGAGTGATACAATAACGTAGAGACGGACATGCCATTCTCCTACTATACTATCTTTAATACGGTATGTAGACAGTATAGTTCACATGACCAAGGATCCCCTTGGTTTCACCTTTGTCAGTCGTGGCAGACTTCCCAAAACTGCTGGCAATAAGATCTCCAGTCAAGCCCAAGGACCCATACGAGCCTCCGTAGATATCTTTGACAAGCATGTCGACACTTGTGTGTTGACCTTTGGATGCCAACTGCAGTAACTCATCGAATCTCTAAAGAAAAAGAACAGTAGTTTACCTTGGAGACATAGTAAATATCTATTGTAGCCTAATAAGAAGAATAGCAAGTCATAGTAAACTTACCTTTGTGTTGGTGAGCAATGCGCCAAGGCCCCAGAATGTCCCACCACCTATTGAGCTCCCCCCAATACGCTCAAATCTGTCCTCTGATTCAACCTGTTTAGCAGGGAAAAAATGCTTTTAATGAAAAAAATAATAACTCAATATAAGAGTCAGAGTTCGTCATTGATTGAAAAATGGAAATGTGTCTTAAACTGGCAATAGTTGAAAGCACAAATGTTAAGAATAAAAGCATTGAAAACACACAACAATAAAATCAGTGAAAATATGCAGATACAAACAGAGCCTGCAATACAAGACAAGAGACAAGACAGCTCTTATGACACAAAATCAATAATAGCATAACAATCAACAATAGCATGACAGCACAGTCAACAAATAACATGAGAACACAATGTTAGGCTTGGTGAAGTGTGTATCTTGCAGTATGTAAAGACTACAGAGCCTATGATAAGCAGGAACAGCCCTTACACTAAGCAGGATAGTCTAGTGGTCTAGGTGTTGGACTCCCAGCTGGAAGGTCATGGGTTCGAGCCCCAGAGTTGGCCTAGCACATTGTCCAAAACTACTTTGCCTTCCAGGAGTTAGACAATCTCCTCCAGTTGTTACTCTAGTAGTTCGGCTGGTTTTTAATGTGATGCAAGTACGGAGTAGTGGAAGAGCCATATTGTGTAATACGAGGCACAGTCTACTGTATTTAACCCATGTTTTCCCAGGTTAGTAAGTGCTTTTTCAAAATATTGCAACGATGGTATCCTTTTGGCTCCTTGTCTAGGGTTTTTACCATTTGTTACAGGGATTACATTGGCATACAGGAATTCTATTGGCTTTAGTGTGGTTTTATTGACATGTCCCCAACTTGTCAGACAGTATGTGATGTGTGGGAGAATTATTGTATTCATGAACATTTTGGCTTCTAAGTGTGCTTTCACTTTCAGGAGTCTCTAGTAAACGTATTAACCTAACCTAAATTAAATGATTGTTTTCATGATTATTTAGATCTATATAACGGCCAACCACTGTTACATATACATTTATATTACCTTGACTATTGACACCCCAGAGCCAATGTTTACAAGCAGGTAAGGGAAGATGTCTGGGTGTGTGTGCTGGAAGCGGAACTCCGAGTCGGCATGCTTGGCGTAGACAAAAGCCTCATGAGGGATGTTCTTCAGCACAAAGTTACAGCCCTTGATAAGGCAGGTCATCTCATCCTCCTTGTGGACCCTGTCACAATTATATATACAAATGTCAAATAAAACTAGGACAAGAAGGAATTGGTTTTATATAATTTGGTTACATTAACAAGTACACCTTTTTGGTACATGCCAATGCAAATTTTACGTAAATGTAGTTAACTGCCATAGATGTTTTTCTAAGACAGAGAGGAGAACACTCACTTAAGTCCAAGTTTCTTCTCAATGAGGTCTTTGAACTTGTGTGCCCCTCCACCTGTGGCTTTGATTACTTTGGTATCAGTGTTGACCAGATGGTCTTTGATGAAATCCAAGCATGTTTCAATGTAGGCATTTTCAAACTTGATGAAGTGCAGACGAGCTGTAATTTCTTCCTGTACTGAAATCTCATAGAGCTTGTCACTGGCACCCTCCTTGACAATTGACGCATACATGAAAAGACAGCAAGACATTTTAAATACAGTAGATGAAATCTGTCATGACATTCATGTCTCTTATTATCTCACTTACATCTCACCATTATACCACGGATTATTTACCTTTGCAGTGTGGTCAAAAGATCGGACTTTGGCCACTTTATGTTGAACAGTAGAATAATATGCTAACTTTGTAAGAGATCCGCCTGTTAAAAAGCAAACAAGCACTGATTACACGCTTCCAGAATAGAATCTAGACTGATAATGAACACTCGTTAGCTGTACCTGGAGAATGTTTTGATTGCGTCAGAGCCTGGTCAGAGCTAGCTAACGATGTACTTATTGAAGTTGATTAAGTCTGGTTAGAATACAAACAGCTTTTCCGAGATAAAGACTACAAATATAACTAAAGAATATAACCTTCTATGTAAACCCGCTTGTCAAACCAGTTAAATACTGTCCTGTCTGTGGCTAACGGTAGCTTTGCCTTATATTTTCTACTTCAAGGCATGTGTGTGGTCACAGGGTATCATTGAGCTACTGCAGGGTCTGTTTACGCAGTCATTAATAAGGAATGATAAAATTATATAGACCAGTACCTATGTCTATTGCGAATCGCTTTGCGTTTTCCAAATTCCGGAATATTTCATCAGGTGGAAGAGTTATGCTTTTATCCATACTGTGACTACTACTGCCAACTCGATTTAATTCCGCCATGGTCGAAACTGAAACGACCTGACGCAGTAATGCTGCGTGGCTACGTACGTGAGGCTCATCCAATCACCGTTCACGCCAGAGCGCTGACAAACTAATGGGCATTATAAGTTTGTATCCCTATGGTATATATTTTAATAACTGTTTCGTTTCAGACAAAAATGAATTAATAAATTAATCTTCCTATTTTATGAGCTAGTTGCAGATGAGACAGGTAGCTTGAAAAACCAGTAAACTCACTCGGCCTAATCCTTCTAGCATCTCATTAATTAGTAGACTAAACAAGAAATAATAGACGACATTAGTGCATTTCAAAGTAGAAGGCTATAAAATAATGCAAATACAAATACCATTAGATAATGAATCATTTATTTGAATAAAGTCACATAAATAAGTGCCACAATTCAGGCTGCATCACTGATGCTATTCTTTACAAAAGATAATTGTATTTATTTTTTATTTTATATTCTTTTTTATGTATTGAGAGAAATACTAATAATTGTCTCCTCACTACAAATTACAATTTGCTCAAAATTAATTTGATATATGTAAACTTACGATAATCACATGGTGATCACTGCAAAATGTTTCATTACACAAGCACATGACAGTCACTCACATGAATGACAGAACGGATAACAGTGGCCATTGTTGACCAATTTCTTTTGATCATTATAAATGATTACAAAAAAATTTTATTCACTGAATACATTTTTGATACTTTAACATTAAAGTAATAAAATGAGTAATAATACAATCTGAATGTTCAGAATGTGCAACCAATCATTGTCTTAAAAAAAGACTTTTGACATTAGCTGTGAAAAACCTATTCCACTCAGATTCCTATCTTTGACAATACTCGGATGACCAACATGGTCAGGTCAGTCTCTGTTTTCTTCTTGCTGATCCAGGGCTGGAATAACCAGGCCGGGATTGAAGAAGCCGACCACTGTTTCATCTTCTTGTCAGAGAAAAACTCAGACTCCAGAAGTTGTTCAGCAGTAATCCCTGGGTCCAGACCATCTCTTGCATGGGATGATGACTTCACAAGCTGAAACTGCTGCAGTGGTCTCATGACACAAACTCAGGATGTCTGCATGCTCCAGTTTAACGGGACTCGAGCTGCTCAAAGCTGTTGTAACTTCTCTACCAGTGGATTTCTAAGAATGGAGAACAGTTCAATTAGTACATTTATATTGTGATTAATTATTTACTAACCATTCATTTTGTACATACGAAAATCTGAACTTGTTTTACCTTGTTGGCCAGATTCAGATGCTCCTTGGAATACACCGATTCCAAAGTGATTGTGGGTGCCATGGCAGGATTCCTGTGCTGTAGAGGTCTCGTGTAAAGGATCTGGCTTTTCCTGACATCATCCCTCCTACTTATAGTCCCAAATCTCCATATAAATGTGTGGGTCTTGGACCGGTTTCAGTTTCTCACAGTCTCAGCCAATCAGAAATCTAGGGAGGACAATGCAGAGCACAGCGCTGCAAACGCTCCTTAAGCTCCTATTGCTGGGGGGACAATAGTTTAATGTCAGGGGGGTAGTTGGACGGTTGGGGGCCATGAAGGGAGAGTCTTTGTGAACCTGGGAAAGGGCCGACCCTAAAGAGAGAGCAGGTCGGCTGCCTGATGTTGGGATCAATAACTGACTGATCACAGACATTATCAAGATCCTCTTTATTACAACACTGTTCAACTTATGTATGTATTTGTATGTACTTATGTAAAGTATTCGTTGATTTGTATGTTTGCTATTTTAAAGGTTTGTTTGACATCAATTTAATTTGCATACCCCAAAATCATATACCTCTCAAGGCCACCTTTCGCACACATTATATAAACGACTCCCCTTGGCTTTGACCATCGTCAACTGGAGGAGTTCCCCCGGATGCTCAGGTGCATAATAGATGCGGAGTGGGCAATTTGTAGCACACTAAAAACACAGACGACAAATAATAAGGGAATATAGTAGCACAGTGAGGCACTGGGACATCAACCAGGACACTAGCTACAAAATGTCAAAAGATTTTTAAAAGTTTCAAACATTGACATTTATTTTAAGGCCCAGATATTTTATTGTTTAGGGCAAATACATACTGCAGCTGTCATTTTTCTGTGTACAAATGCCAATTTACATAGCAGACTTATACTGAACTAGGGCTGTTCAATTTATTGGGAATATTATCATTAACACCTACCATTTGCACCAAAACATGATCAACCACACAAGAGGTCATTTTATCAATTGAGGCCTTTGTTGTGAGGGTGGTTTGGCCACAGAGAAGATTAGCATTTATTGAAATAAAAAATATAAGCTTATATTGAAATGATCACCTTAACCATGACTGACTAAAGGACGATAGTGTTGGCACAATGAGTGATGGCACCTTGAGGAGAAAGAAAGAGAGAGAGAGAGAGAGAGATGGAGAGAGAGATGGAGAGAGAGAGAGAGAGAGAGAGAGAGAGACAAAATCTTCAAAGTGTGCCTGTTGCCCGACAGTCAGGTGCCAGGGCAGTCGAGGATGCTAATCACCCTTAACTGTGACTCGGCTCTCCAGAGCTTTCCCACACTCTGTCCATTGACAGAACCCCCAACTGAACAATAGGAGTGTGCCTTGTTAAATGCTAATGCATCCCCACACAACCAGTTCCCAACTATTCCCTAAGGGGAAGGTTTGTTGTTCAGACACGCCTCAATTAAGAGAGTAATTAAATGTTGCTTTAAAATAATATAAACACATTAGATATTTGGATATAAGTCACATATTGAAATAACAGAAATACATTTAAAAAATTGAAATAATTTTAAAAACTGCACATGTTGCTATTATATATCTAAGATAGTCAGAGTGAGAGTAGTTTTCACTCTAATTCTAATGTAATTTTACTTCATTTCAATTCTTTCTAATAATTCATAAATAATAACAACACTATTTTATATTTTTACAGATATAAATACATATCTTAAATATCTTATTATTAAAGAGCATTTGAAAATAAAGTTAGAAGGGAAAACTTCCCATTTCAATGACTGACCTTTCTGTCTGAATCTATTGTCCCATAGGGGCCCTGTGAGTGAGTCTTCGCTAGGTTCCCACACACTGAACAAAAGAAGTGTGTCTGGTTGCACATCACATTAACTATGGAGTCAGTCTAGAAGTTGGGTCCCACTGGCTGTGAATGAAAATTCCAAGCGTAAAGACATGCCAATACCAGGCTGTGAAATGGCGTGTCAAACTATAAGGAATGCAGACATGCAGAGGATTAATGAAAATTCAAAAGCTATTTTCTTAAGATGATAATGTTTATTCTGTATTCCAGGCTATTTATGTGAAGCACACATTTCATACACACACACACACACACACACACACACTCGTTTTATGAAGCACAACCCTATTTAACACATTATAAAAATAGAAAATAATATGAAAACAGTATGATCAGGTTTCTGGTATGGACTTTTACATGCATTATGCTGTTGCAACATAGTTATGAGTTTGAAGCATTCCATTCTTATTTATAGATATACAGGTTTTTTCTAGTACAGTTTTTTTTACCTTTAACTTTTAGAAATATCATGCAATTTGTTTTATTACAAGTGATCAAAAGATAAATGACACACGATAGTATTACACAGATAATTAAAATATTTTGAGGTGATTATGAAAAGTGATGAGAACAAAACCCTTCGCTGGTTATCTGTCAGCTTCCTGTGTGTGTGTGTGTGTGTGTGTGTGTTGGGGGGGGGGGGTTGATGAGCGTGTGCTCTCTCAAAGTCATTGATTC
>JAODLI010001388.1:0-11282 GCA_027575585.1 Percopsis omiscomaycus
TGTTTGTTTTCCTTGTAAGTGTGTGTGTGTGTGTGTGTGTGTGGAGGGGGGGGGGTAAAACTGTTGAGATTTTTTGCCCTGGTGCCTTTCCCTGCTCGATTAGGAAGTAAACAATGTTTATTCAAGAGCAGCTGTCTGAGGGAAATGGCTTTGCGCAAGCACACGCACACGCGCACACTGGATGATGAAGCGTACACGCACACACGCACACCAGATGACGAAACTTGGAAAGGAGAGATTCATAATTACCAGTTTTATACACACAGGTATGAGGCTAGAATACACACAGACAGATTACACACACAGTTCAGCTTGCTCCTAATGTCTAGTCTAGGCTATTTGTGTTCTGCCTGGCCCTTCTATAGTTCTGCCCCTTTTCCCTTTTACCAATTATCTGCCTCACCTGTTTCCCATTCCCCAATCACCCCTAGTGTATTTAGTCTGTGTTCTCCCCTTTGTCTGGGCTGTTCTGTGTGTTTGGCTACCAAACGTATCAGCGCTTTTACCTGTCTATTTAGCTGCCTGCCTTGTTTTTGGGCTCTGTTAGATTGCCTTCTCATTTTGGATTACCTGTTGCCGACCATTGACTGTTTCTGTCTTCGCTCCTGCCTGCCTGACCGTATTAAAGCAACCTTTGGACTTTATTCAGTCTGCATCTGCTTTTGGGTCACGTTCCGATACCTGTAACACATGCGCACAATTTATTGCTGTATTTTCAGCATAGCGTTTAAAAGCTCTAACTTCCATAAAGACAGAGTAGCACTCCGAACGGCCATCTCCATATACTTGCAATTGTGCCTAATTGAGAATCATATGGTGTCACCAGTGCCTTTGCATGGCAGCTCTGGTTCCTTAGTTCCTTAATGGATACCAAGAGGAGGATCTCACATTGACCGTACTCCTCCAGAGGAAATCCTCCCTCCTCTGTTCCTCTTCATAGAAACACTTTTCTACTGTTTCAGCAATTCAGGCATTGTGAATGTATGTGGAATGCTTTGAATTTGGAGGCAATGTGGCTTCTATCTTTAGTTTGCAAAGTCGTCAGTAAGAAAACACTTACTTACCTCTGACAGGGGCGCGAGTCGGAATGGGGGTGGGGTAGTGCTGAATTGCTGAAATCAATTCAGAGTAGAATTTGCCAGTAAAAAGAAACACACCTTCAGAAATCTGCCTTTAGAGCAAAAATATGAAGCTCTGCAGTCCAACCTTCCACTTATCTCTTTCTCAGTTTGTCTCTCTTCTCAGCAGCAGCTGTGGTTATTCCTCCTCGGGGTGAATTTCTCCACCAGCAAGCAGGCCTTCTTTATGTGAATGACCCAATTTATCAGACACAGCACACACGCACACTCACACGTCGTTGGTTCTAATTAATATACGTACAATTCTTAAAATTGTGTAAGCTTTCACTCATTTAAGTGAACTCTGGGGATTTATTTTGTTTCTGATTTGGTTTTTAGTCACAGTTGTTGACATTTGTACCCTGATCAACAAACAGTGAGTCACTCAAACTATACACAAACAAAGACAGGGTGTGAAGGCTGAATGGCCCGCCACCATAGTCATTGAGTGTTGTACATATGAAGTGTTGGAAAAGCTCCCATTATGTGGTGTTTATTAGAGTGTCTGAGGGTGAACTAGTAAAAGGCCATTGTGTGGAAAGCAAACAATGGCCAGCATCCACCATCCAATGCATGCGTGCCCCTCTTGTTTCCACAATAGGGCAGCCACAGGAATTTCCATTTCCTGAACTGAATGGATGACTGAAGTGCATGCATTCACACACACACATACATACTTCCATCAGTCTTTTACTCAACCATTGCCTTGAGGAGGCGGCCCCTTCCCCACTAAGATAACCTCCCGCCCTTCTAAAGGAAATGGGGAAACAATAAGCCAGGAAATTAATTATGTGTGATGGCAAGGATAAGAGTAATTATACAAGAATAAAGAGAAATAAACCCTGGTGCTAATGATCCAGATGTTTTTTTTTTTTTTTATTGTATTCATCACTGTCAGCTAGAATACACAATTAGGTCATTTAGCAGACACTTTTATCCAAAGCAATTTACACCGAGTGTAAAGAATTGAGGAGAAAGTAGGGGTTAGACATCTTGCTCAGGTTCCCAGAAGCCAGTACTTTAACCAACACAGCCACATCACCCAATCAATTTCCAACCCATTTAATGATCGTTTCATGGAGGTTTCAGTGTGGCATATATCTCATCCATAAGCTACACAATTTATAACTACTATAATATTAGTATTATGGAAAAAGCATAGTTTATATTAATATCCATAATCTTTAGTGCTTTGGGGATCTTTCGACCCCACCTGAATATAAATCTAGGGGAAATACTGCTTACATTCAAATAAATGAAGAGTGCAAACACTCTTTGCATGTCTTTTTAGTATAACATTTTTTACCTTTTGTTTTAGCATTTGCCCTATCATTTGCGTGTGTGTGTGTGTGTGTGTGTGTGTGTGTTCTGTATTCATTAAAAATCTGACTGTCAGAAGTCAGATACTCCACAGACTGGATCCACTATTCCAGAAATACTAACTTCCCCTTTAGGGGAAATATTAAAATATAAAAATGTGCACGTGCGGTGTTAATCTCTGAGATTTATTAAGTGCATAAAGCATTATATTTGCTTGTTAGGCAGACAAAATTAAAATTCTGCCTTTTTTTAACCTGCATGAGGACAGTTGAGTGAGCAGATTTAATTTTTTTCTGGACAGTGCCTTCACTGAATACATGGTATTTTCTCACTATTGTATTTTCAAATATGAACAAAAGTACCAGGCTAATAGAAAGAGGGAATTTTAAAATAAGAAGAACATGAGCAAATTTAATGAAACACTACAGTATTATCCCTTCAGCTGTTGAGGTCCTCTGTGAGTGCAGCCTTGAAGCGCCCTATAGGCAGGGTCAACATCTGGGACCTTCAACGTACACAGGAGAGCAGGACACATATAAGACCAACAGAATTAATGGCTACACTTTTCATTCAGATAAGACCCAATTTAGGGGACAGGCCTAAAATCATTTCTAAAATAAAATAACAAAGTGACTATTATATAAATTGTATTTGTCAGAAAATAAAATTGTAGAAAAGGAAATCACCATACCTGCATGGCTCCAGCAGTGTTTCCAACTTTGCCAGCCTGTCATATTCATCTGAGGTCAGCATGGCTAAGTTGTGCTTCTGCTGTGCCAGCGTTGCCTTCAGTGGGTCTTTGTTATGTTGGACCCGCTTTATCATTTCGAGAGTTGAATTGAATTCCAGCGCGTGGGTACATCCTGGACGAGTGACTCATCTTCTTGCCCATCAGAGTGTTTGAAATGTCTGACGATTTTACGACACTTGATAGCCACTGTGATTACCCTCTGTATAATGTGCTCTACCCAGAGCATATGCTCGAACGGTAGACTCCTTTCTCCCGCGATCATATTGCGAGCGCTATCTGTTCGTATAGTGGGGACCTTGTCTGTTCTCCCAATACTCCCAATCTCCCACTCCTTTGCAACTTCAAGAAACTGGACAGTTAGAAGGCCTAGGCGGGACGCATAACATGGCGGAAAACTCGAAATCAACAACATCGTCCCCATTTGCTTCAAAAGCAGAGAGGATTCACTAAAAATTCTGAAGGCCTCCAGGTACATTTTTCACCTGAAGACAGCACATTTGGAAAAACTGATTGGATAAAAGTTCAAATTTATACAGTATAAGCTGCACTGGAAGCAACGCAACTTTGGGAGATAGTAGCATTGAAATAATGTTTATGGACTAATGGGAATGAACTTTCTAAAATACATATAGCATTAATGAAAATTTATTAAATGATAAAAATATAATTTTCTGATTCTGACATCTCTAGGCCAGCAGAGAAGGCCTTGCTGGCCCTGACGGCCCACCTCTGAGAAGTGTATAATATTAGTTTCTAACTACAGCTTTATCTTTAGGCACAGCCATCACTGTTTATGTTCTTAACTTAGGTCAGCTCCAGTGACTTTGATTTTTCATTAATCACACTGTTTGGTTCCTTGTATTTAATAATTCTGTATCGTGATCTTTTATTTGTCTAATTTGTTGTGTGGGCGTGCGTGCTAGAGTTTTGCCAGTAATATTTATTTTGGCAGCAGAAGCTCCTGCCGCATATCCTGTAGCGCTGGTCCTGTTGCTCTCACACTCCACTTTTGTGTCCCTTGTTCTTTCCATCTCTAATTGTCTATTTTGGTCTCACTTCTCTCTGCAAATATGAGCTCAGAGCTCAGTCTTAATTAAAAGGGGTATTTACACAAAGACTCAAAAGGCCTGATAACATGATGTTTTACACGTGTCTAAAATTAAGGCTGTGATGACAAAGCTTAAGGCAATATAATGACTTTAAAATAGCTAATCTCTTTACACTGCATTTGTGTTCAATTGTTGGCAGTTTGACAGAAAATTTGAGTTTTCACATGTTACTAAATCAAAAACGGTGGTTATCACTGAAAGATAATTTATTTGAATGATTTTAATAAATAACATACGTGTTTGTTTGGTACTGTATGTTTTAAGTTTTGTTATCCGCTATGTGTTTGCATTGTTTATAATAGTATTTCAGTCATAAGCATAAGACATCAATTCAATTTTAAATATCTGGCTTTTACTGTTTTAACCAGGTGAAGCATACAGTCATTTATCTCTCTTCCTCTTCTGCATGCTCAGTACTGTTGAATACATTAGGAGGGATAATAAAGTCACCTATCAAGAGGGATTCTGAGGCACAGAGTTGTCTTTCTCACTCCTACTTTGCCTTCCTCTTTGTTATCTCATTTTACACATATATTCACATCCTCTGGCACCCATCCCCACCAAACCCTCAGCTGTCTTCCAACATTCAGTCTCAGATGTGCAGCAAAAATGTTGATCTTGCCTCTTTCTTCCTACCCAAGGCTCTCCTGGGAATTGAGGTATGTAGGCAGTGGAATAATGTCTAGAAGAACAGCAGATGATGAGAATGTCAGGGAGGCTTGCTAGGAGAACATAGCCTGGTAAGACCACACTGATTTTGCAAGCTCCGGGATTTGTTCCGCTCAGTCTGGAAACTCTCCACTCTCCAAGGTTGTTTATGTAATAAAGCCGTTGCAAATAGGTGTCAGATGATTTAGCAGGTGATTGGACCACTTTCAATTAATCAGAACAACAAACGTTTTTTGCTCCAGTCGGCGCTAGACCACCTTGAACCAATCAGAACAAGATTTTTTATAAAACGGGTATCTAATTGCTGTCAGTTGAACTACCCACCTGGGCGCTGATTGGACGATAGACTTGTAACTGTCTAAAAAATAGTTATAAATGGAGACTTCCCAACTGCAAATCGTAGTGGTGGAGACAGCAATTATTATTAGGTTAAGGAGTTAAGGTTAACATTGTGATGGGGAACAAACGAAAAGGAACAAGCGAACATGCACAACTATGGACCTAAGGACTATATTTAAAATGATTATACTGTAATAAACATTAAGGGGAAACACTATATTTAAATAATCCAAGTAACTTTATCTGAGATACAATTCCAAATATTTTCACTTTGAGTTTTCAAGATCAAATCAGACCAAATGTGTAACTACCGGAGCCGCCAACCCTCCCAGGTTGAGCTCTTTGTCCACACATCCAACGTGCCCTAGCGTCAACGCACCTGTTAAAAATCCCCGCATCTCCCCTCTCCTGTTGGCTATATAAGTGGGAAGGTGGATGAGGGGAATTGTCGGTGATTGTTCAGGCATGCTACCACGCTTTCAGTGGGTTTTACCTGACTTTTGGAACATATTATTAAGCATTTACGAGCGAGGAAACACTCTTCAGTACTCTGTCTCGCTGTGTCTCCTTGCACACTTAGCTTAGTTCACCACATCATTACAAATAGAATGTGTATTTAAAAGCTCCCTCAGACTTACTTCCTGATTTTCCCCTCAAATTGCCCTAAACAGAAAGTTAATAGCGAAGGAATTCAAACATGTTTACACTTTGGGGTGTAGCAGGTATCACTTCTACAATATTTGGATATTTTACAATTAAGTAATTTTAGCAGACACTTGTATCCAAAAAGACTTACAATTACATGGTACTATTAAATGGAGCAGATAGGGGATAGGCATCTTGCTCAAGGATGCTTACAGGTAAGCCAACTCTGGGGCTTGAGCCCACGGCCTTCTGGCTGGGAGTCCAACACCTAGACCACTAGACTATCCTGCCCACTAGATATCCTCTAAAACATCCATGACAGAGTCATCCATGATGACTCTAATGGAAATTTGCTAGGACTTAAACGACGAGGAGGTTCTGCAATCCACTCATTATGCCATTTTACCCTTTAAACGTCAGGACAATAAGTAAACATATATGACCTTTGAGTCAGGATGAGATTGTGTTTTAATCCTCATTCCATGTTTGTCTAATCAATCACGTTTGTTGTAAGAACAGAATTAACCAACCAATTAACTAACCATGTGTATTTATTAAGATGAACAGAGATGTCAGGCGTAATCATATCCTCTATTATTTAAACCGCATAAAAAGAATGGAGCAGCAGGAGACCCTTTTTTGGGAAATCCATCTATGCATAGCCTGCAGCATTACCCTGCTAAAACCATCCTCATATTGCATGCTCTGTCTCTACGATGTGCTTCACTTTACATATCAATGGAACTTTCAATTGAAAACTATTTGTCAGCTAGGTAGAACCAATAGGTGTCAATCAAATTATTAGCTGACAATAATTGGACCATCTTCATATAACCAGAACAACAACGAAAATAAATAAAATAAATAAATATTTGTAATAATCAAGAAATGTTTTTCTTCACAAATATACTCAGTTAATCTGACATGAGAAACCGAGAGGATAGGGGGGAGGGGTGGGCCTAGTAGGAAATACAATTAAGAGGGAGAATAGTCTAGTGGTCTAGGTGTTGGACTGAATATAGATATCCGGCAGTTTTCTTTGCTTTATGGGCTGGTTGTTTTTTTATTTTTTTATTAAAAATTGTATCGGCCACAAGGTGCGCCAGACTACCAGATATTTATATTTTGGGCCCCTGGGCAATTGCCCCGTTCCCCTTATGGTTAATCCGGCACTGTGTGCAAGTGTTACTGGGACCCATCTTTTCCCTCTTCTGCCCCCAGTGGTAAATTATTTTTCCATTGGCCCTTCACATTTTGAATCCGTTTTCATCCACCCTTTTTTAATCTGAAACAACCAAGTGAATGCTTTTTGAAAGTTATGTGAATATTGGGGAAATTCTATTTCAATAGTGAGGAAATTCAAACCATTTAGTTTTGGTGGCATTCTTCAAACTAAAACCTTTCATTCCATTTTCCGAACAAACTCTTACATTTTTGAAGCAGTCAATGTCTTTTGACAACACAATATCTAGAATGGTTTCAGAACCCTATGTTTACAGTACGTCCTATAACAGACTGCCCTGTAGATCCCCTGAGGGAGGGAAATTCACCACCAAATAAGTTTTTATTTTTATTTTTTAACATTAACATATATGTTTCTTGGATTCATCCCATAAACTTCCAGGATTTTGGATAAATATTCTAGTATAGTAGCCACAACGCCTTTATAAAATACTAATCCAATAATACAATCAAGCACCATACAAGTGATCAGGGTTGACATTTACGAAAGCACATTGGCTTCAAAATAACTTTGGTATCTATAGTATTGAATGTCACAATATCCAACATTGAATTTCTATGTCTTAATAATGATGACCTTTTCCTTTGCCATTTGGCCCTGATGTGAGAATCAATATGCTATCGCTAATAAGAAACTAGAATATAGATTTTTTTTTTAGAAAAGAAATGGTCAGTTGGTCTCTGTGGTCAGTGTGAAGACATCAGAGGGGCTGGTGCTGTGTTGGCACATCTTGCACCATCCCAGTATTATCACTGAATGAATGCTCTTTGCCTGACCCCGCGTACAATGACGTACGTTCACAAACACATGCATGCACTCGCGCACACTCTCTCACACACACACACACATTTACGTGCACACCTGCTTTCCATTTTATGGTTTGAGCATGAGGTGAATTTATATAGCGACATTACAAAGGTCCCTGGTTCATTAATGAGTGTTGGTCCATAGGCTGGGATATGCTGATTTGGCTGTTTTTAACAAACAGAATAAATCAGCAGATGCTTTCCCGTGACTTGCAGTGGTTGAAAGTTTTTTTTCTTCTTTTTTTCTTTTCGCTCTATATATACTATATATACACTATCCCTGCAATGATGCTTTTGCCACACTAACAGTGGATGCCTAACAGGTCTTTAAAAAAAAAAACATTGGGGCACAGTGTGAGCCCTTTAGCTTAAAGGCCCTGTCATCTCTATCCTTTTAAGAAAGCAAACAGTATGTTCTAGAAGACAGGCCTCTCAGCAAGACAGGCTCTGTGGCTGACAATTGAAGCATTTTCTGTGTAGTAAACCGAATGCCACACACACATACACACACACACACATGTACACACACACACACACACACACACACACACGCACTTGCAGTGACTCACTGACACAAGCAAATGCACAGATAGGGAAACTTCAGGTACACACACACACACACACCTCTGCTTCTATCCTGAGTTGATCAGAGACTGTTAAAGTGTCACCCAGCTCTAGCCCCGCAGGAGGCTGCTCTCTGTGACTGACGCCACTATGTAGACAGCCCCGTGCACACCCTTGTTTGCTATATGTGTTTGTGTGTGTGTGTGTTGGGGGGGTTCGTGCGTGGGATTCTTTCTTTTTTTCTTTTTTTCTCCCCACTGGAAACATCTACCAGCGCTTACACTGTAGCATCAGCTCTCTAATAGTGAGGCTTTTGTTCTACGTAAAGATACTTATGTATCCAGTGACAGCAAAGTGGCACATTTGGTACTGATTGAGTTTGAAAGGAATATATCAAAATTATTAAGCGTGACACTTTATTTTTTTTAACGGCCATAAAACATATAAACGGCTCTTATATCGTTTTTTTACGGCTTGTTTGTACCATTTTTGGGTAGGCTACATAAACCAAGAAAGCCAGTTGATATTACATTGTTTCCCAGTGAGAAGGACATAATTCTTTTTATGTCTTGTAAGGGCCCAGGGAAATGTGAAATCCACGTGCGGAACAACAAAGAAATAGCACAGCCTCTTCCAGTCTCTCTGTTTTGACATCTCCAGGCAGGATGCCACCGCTGAGCTAATGGTGTGGTAAGCGATAAAATGTAGGTTTATAAGGGATTAGTTGGCTGCGTGCACGCACTCACACACACACGCGTGCGCATGAGATTCACCAAGTTTAGGGATGCATTAGTGGTGTTTACAACAGCTTTGAGTGGAGTTTTATGGCAGCTGTGGCAACCCCCTTGTGCCATCACGACCACCCCCATTTCACCCCAACCAACCTACCGCCCCAAAAACAGACACACAGTTTGACAGTGGTTTAGTTAAAGAATGGAATTTTAGTCACAGATGGTCCTGGTTCGGTGTTGCTGAGACTGAGTGTGTATGTGTGTTGGAAGATTGGTGGGGGTGGACAGGGGGTGGCTCTTGGCAGGGTAAACAAAGAGAGCCTGAATGTTTGAAGTGGGGGGCAATAGAGAGGAGAGAAGTTTAAGGGACCAAAGAATGAGTGAAGGACAGCGAAAGAGAGGAGAGGAAGGAATGCACTGTGTGAGTTAGACATCCAGCAGTCCAGAGCTGGGGGGGAGAGAGGGTTGGCAGTTTCTCCCTGTGGTTTGTCTGAGAAGCTGCTAGCATAGAGCTTAATGACAGAGTGTGTGTAAAGGCCCAAAATATAATAATTGGTCATGATCTAATAACTGCCCCAGTAAAATCAAATAAAGTAATAAAGCCTATAAACAGGGCCAAGAAAAGGATAATTAAAGCAGGGGGTAGGGGGTGGGGGTAGGGGGTGGTGCGAAGGAGGAGAGCACGGCAGAGGAATTTTGAAAAGTATAATTTAATTGGCCGCCTTTTTTCTCAGTGTGCACCCCAGTTATCTTTCCCATATGCATTATTGATCCATTGCTAAAGTACCAAATAGCCGGCGTTTAGCTCGGGTAGATTCACACAACCTGACACAAATGACTGGAGACTGTGTAGCCTGGAGCTTTTTTTTTTATAATGTTCTCACTCCACATACAGTACGGTTAGTCCAGTTCAATACATGCTGCCTTATACACACACACACACACACACCTCTCCTCCCTTCTCAAGGGACGGATTAAACATGATGCTTTTATGATGAAAATTTTAAGGGCGCACACACACAGCTAAACTGCAAAGATTAACTAATAGGGGAATCTTCTTAATGTACACTAATCCATTATCCTCTGGGTGAGCTGGGCTGTTCCTGGTTCCTCACAGCCGGATGGGTCACTGGCTGTGTGTGTGGTGTGTGTGTGTGTGTATGTGTGTGTGTTTTCTGTTAAGGCTCAAATCTTTAGCAACTCATATCAAATCTAAACAAATGGTGTGTGAGTGTGTGTGTGTGTTAATCCCTACATTATATCTTTTGATATGTTATGTAGCCCAGAGATCCTCAAACAAAAAACACAAAAACGTCTGAACCATTATGAAGTTGTTATGGAAAAATTTAGTAACATACCACACTGGAACAGAGAGAAATATTTGGTCTTTGTAAATTAATGTAATTGCAATTAAATGAAGACATTTCACACAAAGAGTTCCAAGTCTTTCTGAATGTGAAGTGTCCCACCAGCAGAGGTGGGGCCAAAGCTTTTATACACATGATGAGGTCAAAGGTTAGGGGGTAGGGTCTAACCCTAGCAGATCCTGTGACATCTTCTTAAAACCCCCTCTATCTTCACAGAGATAGGAGAGTTGTAGAGGTTGTCTAAATAAGAAAGAGTGGGGTGAAAGGGGGATGCAAAGAATGCCTGGACCCAAGATGCAATTAACATAATGTGCCAAACCTCCTTTAACAAACACTGCAGAATGGGTGGTTGTTTTTAAACAAAGCAACTGTCTAAACAGATAGAATTGTAAAACATAGGATTGTATATAGCTAAAATATAATATTCCATAACAAAGTGCATCCCCAACCCAAACATGCTGGATGTGGCTCACCCTTCCTTATTTCCTACGCACTTGTGTTTAGCCACTTAGCCATTCCACCGATAACCAGAAGATACTGATAAGAAATTCATATCTGCTGTGCAAATCACCTAATTTCCCTGCACACACACATACACAGTGTATAGCTAATGTATGTGT
>JAODLI010001389.1:0-11281 GCA_027575585.1 Percopsis omiscomaycus
TGTAAAAAAAGAGAACAGTTAAAAAAATAAAACTCCATAATTTCTTGTACTTAAAGACCTATTTACACATTCAAAAACTTGCTAGGGCCTGTAAGATAATGTTCTACCCAACACATTAATTTCACATCATTGTATACCTATTTTGATTATTTACATTATATCTTTGCCGTAAACGTTGAGCTAAAACCAAACTAGATTCACGCCCACTTGGATTCTTTTTAGAAAATTAGCCAATCACCGTTGTGTTGTACTGCTCTATCTTAACTGTGAAAGAGAAAAAATTGTCCAGTGGGTGCTTAGAGGAAGCCCATAAATGTTTGGATTCCATGAAAACATACAGTAAATTTCAATTGAGAGGGCGAGGGAACCCACCCTGCCACTGTCTTCACACCAATCAGTTGTGCCTTAATGCTACCCAGCTTGCATTGCAAGACATTTGTTACCTGGATTACATAGTTTTTAGTTTGGTATTTGAAATGTAACGAGTAGTAACAAGCCACAAGTGACAGAATAATTAATCTTAGAAGATAACGTTATTTTGATTATTACAGTATTCCTTATTGAGGACATGTAATTTCATTTATAATAGTTAAATAGTATAGATACAAAAATAAGTTAAGTATAATTAAAATAATAATACTTCCCGGCCTCACTCAATACAGACGAGTGAAGGCAAGAGCTGCGTGTGTCATTTAGTCATCATTCTCCCATTACTGTGTAACATTGTGTGTGCGATAGCGAGAGCAAACGCGAGCCAGAGAGAGACACACACGGACTGAAGAGCGAAGATACGCGTGAAGCGTAGTTTTAATAGAGAACAAACACAAACGTACCGGGCTATAACACCAAACAATGACCTTAAATAGTCCATTAATTAACCTAAGGAGGCGCACCTGTAGGGCTAATCCTCCTACAGGTGCGCACTGGGGAAGGGAGACACGGAGCGCACATGGACCTATGCGCGCCGATTGTGACATACTGTTCCCCCTTGTTTAATGTAATTACTTTCCCCAATATACTGTAAACTTAGTCAAACATTGATGTGTGTCCATATGTTGCTAGGCTTTTGTGAATAGAAAAGACCTTTTGTGTTTGTATATTGAGAGTTTCCTGCTAACTCAAGACGATATGTATGCTAGTGACTGGAGACCTCATGGCGCCACCATGTCCGAGTTTCGCTATATACAAGTGTTTATCATATAGTTGGTATTTTTATTGTTTGATAGTTATTTTTGTAACCCTATATTTGTGCTGTAAGGTCAAAGGGAATATTTAACACTATAAGAGCCTAGATCATGTCATAACTTCTAAAAGGTGAATACGTTAAAATACATTTCATCATTTAAATGTCGCATAATTTAGTTCAAATTTAAATTTTTATGATACTTTAGGTAAAAACATGATTAAACAGATACTTGCAGTGGTCCTGAACCTATGTGCATGTGGTAATAAATGTAGTTTTATTTTTATGTGTTGTAATTTAGACTCAATACAGACGAGTGAAGGCAAGCGCTGCGTGTGTCATTTAGTCATCCTTCGTCCATTACTATTCCCCTTGTTTAAGGGCACAACAAAAACACATTTTCTTTGTTTTTATAGTGAGTGATTGACAAAATCTGAGCTGCTCTCCTCCCAGGGTGATCACCAACACCTGCTGACTAGCCACACCCCTCCCCACCTGCAGAAAATCATCTTGCAATCATGACAGCTACTTAAGCCTCACTCTCCCTCCTGCCTGTGCCAGATTGTCTTGTGTTTTTGCCAAGCTCTCCAGCGTAACTTTCTAAGTTTATCCCTGATTATTCAGTGTACCATTTTGCCAAATTTCTGACCACATTTCAGCCTAGCCCTTGCCTGTACATTTGCCTAGTGTACATCTACAATTTAGCATTGGTTTGGAGTCCCTGAATCACATGACATGGAAGCTATTAAAATAAAAATCCTTATTTTCAATAAATTATTAATAGATATTAATATAAATTAGAATATGCACTCAAATATAATATGAAGAGGTGTGCTCATTTGCCCAGTGTAGTTTTACAGTTCGGCATTGGTTTGGTGTCCTTGGATCACATGACAATGAAGTTATTGGGTGAAAAAAGCTTTTTTTCCATAAAATAATAATTAATATTACATAAAATATTCACTCATTTCTAACATGAAGGGGTATGTCTTATTTGCCTAGGGTAGTTCAACTATTTGGTATTTGTTTGGAGTCCCTGAATCACGTGACATGGAAGCTATTAAAATAAATGATGATTTTCCCGTAACACTGTTTTAACAATAGTAATTTATTGATGGTCCTTAAGTTAACCCTGGTGGTTAAAAGCGAGCCATCGGAGGTGAGCTTACCGCACTTGAGCGCTAGATAGCGAGAGAGAATATAAATGGAGGGGACCACTAGGTGGATCCCTGACAGTACCCCCCACCCCTCTACAAGCTCCTCCAGGAGCTCTAGGCTTCTTGTCTGGATGACGCTGGTAGAAGTCCCAGCTCAGGGATGGGTCCAAGATAGATCGCCTGGGGATCCAGCTGCACTCTTCTGGTCCCTAGCCCTCCCAATAGATCAGGAACTGGTGAACATCCAGAATGCGCCGCACAGTGTAAACTAGTGAAGGGGGGGACAGCGGACTAGTAGATACAGGCTTGAGTTGAGATATGTTACATGTGGGGTGAACCCTCCAGTGAGATGGGAGCTTTAGATGAACGACGTTGGGATTTACAATCTCCTCGATGGAAAATGGGTCCCGCTGGAGCACAATAGATTTGCCCATGCCTGTTCCCAGACCCAAAGACACCGCCGCATATGCGCCAGAACTGACGGAATCGTCACCTCCATCTCCTGGGAACGGAATAGCAGTGGGTTGGTTTCCCAGAGAAACCTAAAAAAAAGACAATCCTGAGGCAGAGCTGGGAAGGTGTTGTGGGCATACTCTACCCATGGCAAAAACTTGTTCCAAGATGCAGGGTTGGATGATGCCATGCTGCAGAGTGCAGTCTCCAATTCCTGGTTGAGCATCTCGGTCTGTCCATTGGATTGAGGGTGATAGCCTGAGGAAAGACTGCCGGTTGCCCCAATAGCCGTACAGAACGCCCTCCACACCTGTGAGGTGAATTTTGGACCCCGGTTGGATATGGATCCGTAAACAAACACAAAATGATTTAGCATATCTCGCAGAACGTCATTTACTAATGTCTGGAAAACTGCTGGGGCGTTCGTCAGAGTAAACGGCATGACCTGGTACTCGGAAGTGACCCAGCGGCGTATTAAAAGCAGTCTTCCAATTATCTCTCTTGCATATATGTACGAGATGGTAAGCGTTCCGCAGGTCCAGCTTGGTGTACACGGTGACCCCGTGTAGGGGGGCAAAAGCCGACTCAATCAAGGGCAAGGGGTAGGAGTTCTTGACTGAAATGTCGTTCAATCCGCGGTAGTCGATGCATGGTCTTAGGGATCCGTCCTTTTTATCCACAAAGAAAAACCGGCCCCTACCGGAGAGGAGGAAGGGCGAATAAATTCCGCGGCCAGGGACTCCCGGATATAAGTCTCCATCGCCTCGTGCTCTGGACGGGACAAACTGAAAGGCGACTACGTGGAAGACAAACTCCCGGCCGAATGTCTATAGCGCAGTCATATGGCTGATGGAGGGGCAGGCATGATGCCCCCTGCTTACTAAACACTGCTCCAAGATCGTGGTAACTCTTAGACACCAGTATTAGGTCCGGTGCTAGATAACAGTGCAATCAACTCATTCTATACAGAATATTTAAGGCTACTTACAGGTTTAGAGGACAAACAGCTCAACAGTCAGACAAAGTGTACTGGAGCGTCGGTGTCAGACGTAACATCACACATCAGCTGAGTGTCAGCAGTGGGCAGACTACCTTGGCCTGCCTGAACTAACGGCATGCTTAATTTGTTATGTGTCAAAATATCATCAGGCTTTCTCTATTGTAATCCCCACTGCTCAACTCTGAGCTGCAGCAAGGAGACACGGAAACTCAGAAACAGATGCTGATACTGTCATCAAACAATGGCTCAAGTACAGTGCCGACAGGAGGAGGGAGAAGTCGCAAAGAAGAGAGGATGAGAGGTCTGTATATATAAAATAGGCTATATCAGTATTGTAGGCTACACTTCTGCTAAATGGTCTTTAATCAATGATGGCCTTATCTGCAGCAGAAGAGCTTTTGACATGGTATTGATTGCGCTCTACATATCAAAACTCTCCAACTCATCTCCACAAAAAAAGAAAAATGTTTACCTATTTGGGACGATCTGTTTGTGTAGGTCTAATACAATTCTGTCTACTGTTCTTCAGCCACACAGCACCCAGCAGCATCAGATGTGACGGGTCAGACTCTAATACAGGTAGCACACTTCCTCAGCTGAGGGCGCTGTATTAAAGAAACTTTTAGTCACAGATTGCTCACACTGCAGTGTAAAAACTCCACGGCATGGAATTCACTCAGTGCTACATGAACATCCACAGTAAATAGGCATACCTGAGAAAACTACAAGGTGGCACTCTAAGACAACAAATGGCTCTGTAGTGTTTTAAAGCCCTACTATGTAAGAATTTTTATTTTTTGCTCTCAGGCCCCTCTTACAGTAGTCAAGTGGAAATCACTTTTACGCCACTGTTGTAAATAGAAATTGTGCTTTGAGCACCCCCTCATTGACAGCAGTAGCCCCTCTCCCCCAATTATTTTTGCAACTTAAAAAACAGTTTCCTGCATTTTCACATATTGTTCATAATTGACCAGCACAAGTAGAAATTAAAACAATTGGAAACTCTGATAAAATAAATACAGAGCACCAATAGTAGGAGCTGGTAGTGCCTATGGTAATGAATGGCCATTTGGTGGCTACTCCACTAAAAGTTTTCTGCTTTTTTCCTGTTTATCTGTCTCCTTCACTGCCTCCTCTACTGTTTCCTCCACTGTCTCCTCTGACCTGGCAACCTGGCAAAGGGGGCTGACCCTTCCCTGCCCAGAATGAAAAACAGATCTTTCTGCTTCTTCCCTGACATCTTTAAAACAGACAAAGAAATGCAATGTTTAACGGATGCATAGCTTTTACCTGTGCATAAAATCATAATTTAAACATGAAATTTTTAACAATGAGACATTCAGGATTCCAGGGACGTTTGAATGATAAAAATCTGTTCAGAATTATGCACGTGGTCCTACTAATATGCCAGAGCTCTCTGCCTCACAACATGGAGGAATGGCCCACAGTCTCTACAAAAGCTAGCTACTAGCTATACTTAGATCCCCTTCACATTACTAGCTCACAGTATCGATTAGATCACAGGCAAGGGATTTCGTTTAGTTGTACTTTATTCTAGAATAGTAAAAACATGATTCGAATGAATCATGAATCAAAAATTAGGTGGTTACCAGACCTTCCGCTTCAGTTGAAAGACGGCATTCAGCTCAGAGTAGCCCTTTTTAGGTTTTCAACATTTTCAAGGCGAGAATATTGCGCCTTCATTCCACCTCGCCGTTCTCTGTAAAAGGTACAGAGGCAGAATGGGTGGTCTGTATTTCTGTATAAACAGGACAGCCGGAATGCGTAACAGGAGTGTGACGTTTTGATGAAGCTTGCCACCAGGGTCATGTATCTACAAGCACGGAATTATTTCATGAATGAAACAATTGACGGCACTCCCTACTAGGATGTTGCTCATGGGCATTTCATGTAACATACATGCAGCGTGCGGAAAGGATCTCCCGTTCACCACGTGAACAGTGACGAGCACCAAGCAAGCGCAAGAGAGGGAAAGAGAGCGAACTAAGCTGACCGTGGTGGAGCCGTGACATAGGTTACTCCAACTTTGAGAATCTGTTTGTGTTGCATTGCGATTCCTCTCAGGATGGGCTTGGTACAGTACTGTACCAGAGACAACAAGGCAAGCTTATTTGTCATTGGTCGGGAACACTATCTGGTCCAGAAAGGAATTACCACCTCTATTCTGATAAGTTTGAGTTTTTAGCAATGAAATTGGCAATTTGTGAAAGATTTAGTGAGTACCTGTATTATGCACCCTCATTCATTGCCTACACTGACAATAATCCCTACGTTTTAACCACAACGAAGCTGAACACTACAACACACCGATGGATAGGTTTAGCCTCAAGTAATATTTTGTTGTTTTGTAGCTTGAGGCTAAACCTATCCTACAGCATACGAAAATATTAACTATCAAACTTATTGAACGAGAAGTCAAATCAGGTCAAGTGTATTTATAGCCCTTAATCACATTACAGTCTTAAAGGGCTGCACAAGCCCACATTTCACATGGAAACAAATAACACCCCATTCACCTATTCCTCCCAACTTCGCAAAAAGAACTTAGGTTAAAAAGGAATAAACTTTGGGAAGGGACCACAGAGGGAGGAATCCAACCCTCTGACGAGACAGAGGGTTTTTTCTTAGGTAAGAACAGAATCTACGCACACTCAAGAGCACTCTTACTCACAATTGAGAGCTGACATGTTTATTCTAAATAAGTAGTAATACCGTTTTCGTCAGTTCTAATTTAAAATTTCTCACCTTTATAATTTTGTAATTAATTATTTTCATTAGTTTACACATAATTATATGTTTGTTTTAATTAATACACACTACACTTGCATTTCTGCTAATTTGTAAAGCACTTTGAGTTAGTTCAGTTATGTTAACGGTGAACCTTGCCATTCAATAATAAGTGATTGATGACGCTATTTATACCCCCAAAGTAGGGATATTTCTGCAGACTAGGACTACACCACACAATGGCATATTTACTGCTACTGCAAAATGTTGCAGATCGTGTCCTGGGGATGAAACGCATCTTCCGTGACCATACCGATTTATTTGCAGAGTGAAGAGTACCTGTTGGGACGCTTTAGGCTACCAAGAGCAGTCCTCATGGATATTTGTAACTGTTTGGAGCCAGCACTGCAGAGCCATACCACACGCTCTAACCCTGTACCACCACATGTGCAAGTACTCTCCATCTTGGGCTTTTTTGCTACTGGAACGTGTGTGCACGCCGATCGTGACAGTACCCCCCCCTCTAAGGTGCGCCTCCCGGCGTTGCCTTTAGTGCGGTGAGGGCTCTCCTGCGGATGGTACGATCCCTCCGGTGGCCGGACCAGGGACGAGCAGCTGAGGCAGGAGCCCTCCGGTGGCCGGACCAGGGACGAACAGCTAAAGCAGGAGCCCTCAGGTGGCCGGACAAGAGATGACCGGTGACCAGGGCAGATGGGCACCTCGGGTGGTCTAACCGGGGATGGGCAGCAGCGGCAGCTGGGTGTTAGTTAGCTGGCTTCCACTCCGAGACCGGACTGCGATGGAGCGGGCTCTTCGGCGGCTGGACCTGGCATGGGCTCCCGCGGCATGAGCGAGCTGGCCACCGCTCCGGAGACTGGCTGCCGTGATGAGAGCTTAGTGGCTGGACCAGGCGACAATTCCAGCGGCGTGAGCAGCCAGGCAGCGGCTTCAGTGACTGGCTGCGATGGTGAGAGCTCCTCGACGACTGGACCAGGCAACGGCTCCAGCTGCGTGAGCAGGCAGGCGACAGCTCTGGTGACTGGCTGCGGCAGAATGAGCTCCTCGGCGGCTGGACCTGGCTTCGGCTCCAGTGGTGTGAGCGAGCTGGCGACAGCTTCTGGGCAGGACTGCGGCGACGTGAGCTCCTCAGCGGCTGGACGTGGCTTCGGCTCCAGCGGCGTGAGCGAGCTAGCAGGAGCTTCTGAGCAGGACTGCGGCGGGATGAGCTCCTCAGCGGCTGGACCTGGCTTCGGCTCCAGCGACGCGATTTGAAACGACTGTACTATATACCGGTACTGTATTTCCTCTCCAAGATACAGGTGGTTCTGGATCTGAAGTATCTATACCTTAAAAGACACTAGGACTACAGCTACATCCCAGACCTACATAAGGCCATTCTTGCCAAGAGGCTGGGAAGTAAAACAGGCCTTCCCAGAAAGCAAATTCTAAGGCCTGATGATCCTAGGCACTTGGGTTTACTTGCCACAACACAGCCACCACCCACATCTGAACTTGTCAGGACTCAGGTTTCACAGGTAGAGGATGTTTTAATAGATATAAAGTGTAAACGAGTGTTGTAGTTACTGGAGGGCTCCAGCAGGGAGAGTGTAAAACAGTTGAGCGATGTTACGGTGCACGTCGCTGCCTCCCTTCAGTCATTACAGCAATGATTTGAGGAAAGTTTGTGTCCATGCATCATTCTTTCAACTACTCCCCTTTTTAGGTATGAGTCTCCTATAATATGTATTAGTGATTAACGGAGTGTTATGTGAATGTTTATATGTGTTGAGGAGAGTGTTTTAACACAGTATGTTCGAACATTGTGAAGTGATGTAGTGAATAATACGACAACGAGTACGCTAGCCGCATTAGCATTTAGCAATACTGACCGCGACATTGGGAATGAAAGAGCAGCATTTAGTAGCCATGCCGAGATTGCACTTGTCGGAGTATGTTCTGTATGTGCTTATAATGTGGTTATAAGTGTATGTGTTATGAATGCTATATTGTGTTAAAAGTATATATGTAACCGGTACTGGAATTTGCATATGTTTTCTGATATTGAGTCATTACAGCAATGATTTGAGGAAAGTTTGTGTCCGTGCATCATTCTTTCAACTACTCCCCTTTTTAGGGCATTTACATAGGCAACACATTTTGTGGAGCTGATGCTTTACTTGAAGATGCACTGTTTACTTCTTCACTCAACCCCCTAACTTCTTCCTGCAGATCTGGACTACTTAGTTGGAGCTGTCCATATTTATCTGCTAAACTAATTTCTTCAGGTATTTGTTGGCTGATTTGTGCTGTGTTCTCTGTACTTTCCTCATGGTCAGTGTTTCCAGGATATTCAATTATTTGTTCCAGTACATTCAACATTCTTAGATAGATAACACATTGAAACTTCCTCCTCTTCATCATTGTATTGTTAGTCGATTCTGTATTATTAGTCTAATTAACACTCTAATTAACACTCGCCTTGTCATGACATTTCCACTGGGAATTTTAGCTTCAATAAACACATATTTGAGCTGATCCACTTGCAAAAGCCATACAGTCTCTGAGCCACAGTTTCTGCCAGCTCCTCCAGCTCCAGATGTGAGTGATGTAGCCGCGCTCCCGTTGTCATCAATTAAGGCAATCCCCGTCTGAGTTTATCACACTGAGCACAACGTTAATAATCCCAGCGGTGCCTCCAATATTTGTTGCCCACTTGGACACAAATGGACTTCCAGGCATGCATAAGTTTAAAATGAATCCCCTTTACTTTCTCTTTGATCTGTAAATACGGAAACACAAGCACATCGACAAACGTTGTGGCTACATACAGCAGGCTGCTCACATCTTCTGACTGACATGTTAAAAACATTCACATTCCCTCTTGAACTTGCATGAACCATAAAATGTCTGCATTCACACAAATGCTGAAAACACACTCACACTGATAATATTTTCCACTCACACAACTGGTATAGTTGTGTGAGTGGAAAATATTATCAGTGTGGCAGCCTACAGGTGGCTACAGTATTGATTTCCTCATTAGCATACTAGGCGATGTTTAACATGACATGCTGTCTCACTTAACTTGTAAAACTCACAAAATAAATCTTATATTTGCATTCCTGACAGCCTTACCCATTCATTATACATTTGTGTTGCCATGTTTATACATCTTTTCACCACTTTTGCTAACCTGTAAATACGGAAACACAAGTACATCAGCAAACGTTGTGGCTACATACAGCAGGCTAAGGCTACCGGAAACAGAATTAGTTCACTCGTGATTAGTTCACGAGTCATAACTATGGGTCTTCGCGTTTGTGTCTTTCGTTCATTGTCACGTGACAGTGGTGCGTCTCTGCACCTCCTTGGTTTTCACATGGTTTGAATTGGTTGTGGCTTTATAGAATGATCAAGAAGTGAATTTGTGTTGTCTATTATACTTTGTCAACTGAAGCAAACCATGTAGCTTTCATTGTTTGAGAACCGCACTCTTTTTTACGTCGCCTACAAGAGAGCAAAGTCTTATAGATAAAGGTGTATGTGACATCTCACATGTAGCTGGCTTACAACTGAGAATTTAACCCACATAAAAAAATATCGAGATATATATTGTATATCGCCATTCAGCACAAAAATATCGAGATATGACTTTTGGTCCATATCACCCATCCCTATGGCCTGCTGCTATTTCTTGTTTGCTATTATGTGTTGGTTTTTCATTCCTACTAACATGTGCTCGCAGATCACGATCTCAGCCCTGACATAGAATATAGAAATCCATCCAACCTGCTGTACACACCCCAATTGCCTGCGAATGCCCTAGTCATGGCTGGAGGACTCTGGAACTGCCAGTTCTCCATCAAGAAAACCGAGATCATCTCTGCCTACACCTTGTTTGAGGCTCTGCACTTCCTCACCTTGACAGAAACCTGGATCACACCGACCAACACGGCGACCCCAGCGGCCCTTTCTTCAGCATACTCCTTCTCTCACACACCCAGGTCGTCCGGCCGGGGGGGTGGGATGGGACTGGCCATCTCTCCCAAGTGGACCTATAGTGGACCCTCTCCCTCACCTGGGGCCTCATGTATAAAAGACTGCGTAGCTTTCATATTGAAAGATGGCGTAAGCACAAAATTCGAAAAGTGCGTATGCACAGAAATATGTATAAAACCAGGCGTACGCCAGGTCCTGCGCACCTTTCATTTATACATCCCAATCAACGTGAAATTGAGCGCACATGCACGAGCCCAACACCCCGCCTTGACTCCTCCCATTAATTACTATGCAAATGACTATAAATACGTCACCCTTCACCTGAAAAGTGCAAATAACAATGGTAAATCAGGCTGAAAGACAAGCAAAAAAAAAAAAATTCACTGAGTGCGAGATCAAAGTGATGATAACGGAAGTGGAGATGAGGAGAAATGTTTTATTTGGTGGCTTGTCGTCTGGAATAAGCAATAAGCGGCAGAGCGTCAATACAGCAGTCAATGCAGCTGGCTCAGAGATGCGTACGGTGGCTGAAATAAAGAAAAAATTGTCCGACATCAAAGTAGAGGTCAAGAAACATGACAAAAATGATTGCCGTATTTTACTGTAATGTTATATGACTATATCCTAACAATAAGCCAGCCATCCTGCACAGCCCCCACTTCACGTCTGTTCCCTACACTACTACTCCGCAAGATGAATGAATCATGAGTTGAGCCAATATTTGTCAGACGCATTTGCGCA
>JAODLI010001390.1:0-11281 GCA_027575585.1 Percopsis omiscomaycus
GGGGGGCAGGGAAAAAGACAAAAGAGAAAATTCAAAAAGAATGCATTGCCAAACAAACGCATAGCAAGAGCAGAAAAGTGTCAAAAACAAAAGCCATGATATACCCTTAACCTCACACTTAAATAATTGTGCGCCCATGATAATCAAAATAGTAATAGAAGGAATTAGAAACCCAACTTTTCTGAAAACCTCCACATCTCATTTGTTTAACTGCTCAGGTACCTGGCCATAGCCTGCCTTGTAAATGACCCAAGAGGACGCTTTTCTTCAAGCCTTTTCCTATCCATTCTCGACATGCTGGAGCCTTCTAAAGGAAAAATCAATGTGAGGAATCAAGCCATCGCTCTTTCTGGTCAGAAAAAAGGCAAGGATTGCCAAGTCAGTGAGTAGCACCCCCCCACCCCCACATCTCCCGCTCAAGCCAGCGTTGAAGCCCATAGGCTACACACCAGCTATGCTGGATTTACACTGTCGAAGCGCACACAAACACGTGTATGTAGTGTGTGTGTGTCTGTGTGTGTGTGTGCATTGTGTATGTGTGACGGCACCCATAGGTTGGAATTTTGGGCAGTGCAGGGTATATATGGCTGGATTTACTAACATCCCAAATAAAGCGTACTGAATTGCATATGCATTCTAAAATATTACACATTCAATTGTAGCACGTGTTATGTGTGATGTACTAAGAATTATTACGTAAATGACAACAGGTACATAGATAGGATGCATTTAAATGAGGGTTTGCGTGTTAATGGTTTCCGCCATGGTTTCATTCAGCATGTCCCGAGTAGGCGTGAGGAAATGCAGAGTGGCAAGAAGTTTGGGCATGGCAGGTATTGCGTGACTCCTATTTGTAACTGGCTTCAAATCATCCCATTGCTCAGCCAACAGCTCCAATATAGCATGGCTGGAGTGGCGAAATGTGCGCATTATGTTTTCCTCAGTCATGTCAACATTTTTGACATGTCTTCTTTCATTATGCCTGTGTCTCCTTCTTGAAACGATAATAGCAGCGTATATCGCAGCATATCTGCGCAACCATTCCTGTAGTCAGCTGTGAGGTCATTCCCGAGGTCTGGACCTCGATAATATTTTTGAAAGCTGAAAATAAAATTCAAAGCTAAATACTACTGGATAAAAAAAGGATACGGTTGATAACTTCTCTGAGACGAGTGCATGCTTAATTCAGTTTATACATTTATATATCATCAACATTTCCAGCAATTGGAATTTACGCACGTAGCAGGCAACACTGCATCAGGTGTGAGAACTGGCAGGCGGCATACCATTCGGTAAGACAAAAACAATGATCGTCATGCCATTATCTGTAAGAAACTTTGAAAACAGTAACCTGGTACAGCATCTGGAGTACAGGCAATTGTATGAAACATGCTCTGGCCATGACGAAGGCTAGGCTATTTCTTTCATAAAAGACCAAGCTAACGTTTCACACAACGGTGCGTGCCGCCACCTCAGCGAGGCTTCACGCTCACAGCTGTAAACGGCTGCTTCTCGTGCCAGCGTGCACATGGCACATGCTGCACATAGACAAATGCAAACGTGGAACCTTGGCTAACATTGCAGGGTGCACGGGCGCTGTTGTGCAGCTGGACGCAGCCAGGGATGGAGGGTATTTACACAGCCTGTGAAGCCTGTGACGGGAGACCTCACAAGGTCAAAGGCATTAAGCTTTGATGGAAACGCCTGTAAAACGCTCCAAATCGCACATTATATATCAAGAATTCACCCGGGGGGCTACATTGTAGATTATATATTTATTTATATTTATTTATATATTGTGTTGTATAGATTTTTTATGGTTTCAATCATCAATAATTGCATTTAACACACACTACATTCAAAAACTGTATGGCATTAAAAATCTACTAGCCCTGGTATATTTTTTTTTCCCACTTTCACCCACTGGCGCCGAGCACTTATCCCATTTGGACTAAAAACACATTGTCTGTAAGAGAAACCACTGGCAGAACCCTCTGGACTCACATTACTCCCCAGTATATTCAAACTCCACAGTGGGGCATTTTTCGGGTGATAAGCACTTGTCCAAATAGAGGAAAAGATGTTAATTAACAAGTAACTTTGTTAAATATTTCCTCACATTTTGCCATATTGTACTCCCACTCTATGTATGCAGGGAGTGCGTCCACAAAATTAATTTAGCTCGGATTAAAAAAATAAGGTGAATATTCTGTTACGCTTGTGTGACAAAACAATGCTTTGTATGTGTTGAAGGAAGATTGAAAATCCCTGCCCTGCCGCACTGCACTACTGCACTAATAGCTTCAGTAAGACAAAGCAGATTCCCATTAATGCTTTTAGATGATTTCCTGATGCAAAAATTTTTTATCATGCTTTTAATGTGCAAGGATCAATGCTGAATAGATTTGTAGCATCCGCCCAGATCCCCCACAGTGTCAGGGCCTTTCCCAGTAAACAGCCGTCCTGTGTGAGACGTGTAATGGTGCCTTTATTGGTGCGCGGGCCGGCAGTGTGGGCAGACAGGTAGACAGGCCGATAATGGACACAAAGGTACATTAGCCCCTCACTTAGTCAGCACTTTAAAACCACACCTCACCACTTAATGGAGACCACTCTGATATCATACCTGCTCTAATGGCCATTAAATAGCTTAAGCTATAAACAAAAGGCGGCTCCATTGAAATGGAGAACCAGACTTCCGCTAAAGACTCTTTGTGAGTATTATATTTAAGTAATCATTCTGGGGTTGGAACTTCGACTATACATTCCGTTAACTGTTTAGTTGTCTGAGGAAAAGAGCTTTGCAGAGAGACAAAAACATACTCCATAAGGCTTATTTCAGTGAACTCTTGGATGTGCCCATAGGTGCAGTTTGTGAGCAACAAATCAAACAGGACTAGTGTGACCTTTCACTTCCAATATGTCCTCACACTCTGCTGTGTAACTGCAACATTACTAAGTGTATTCTTTATAAAGCAGGAGAGGCTTGCCTTGCCCAGGTCTGACTTGGTTGTGGTCAGTGGATATAATTGTAACTGCATACTGTAACTTTATGAGAGAATATACATAAGCCCCATTTACACCGACGGTATATGCAGAGATACTGAGAACATATCCCGCGAGCACTGTGACATGTAAATTGTATCTCCTACTGCAACCTGCCTACCGCAATTGCACTCGACCTACAATTATTAACGTGACCGGGCCGCTCCAGCAAATTTGGAAAGGTTAAACTCCAAACAAACATTTCTATAAAACTGTCTGGAAATGCAACTGACAATGAAAAACTAGAGGTGAAAGAATATAGGCTACATTATCTACTCGTTCCCAATGGGTGTTTTGTGTATGAAAAGCTTTATTATTTATATATTTAAATTTATATATTTATTATATTCATGTTAGTTTGTCCCCAAATATAAGCTATGTTCTTTTCAAAACTTAATGTGTCTTGCCTCTGAATATATGCTAAATATTTGAAACGAACACAATACAATCAAATATTAATATTAATCCTTGATTTTCTTTAAAAAGAAGCAATGTGTGTGTGCTGTTGAAAAGAAAGATCATCGCCTAGACATCTGCATGGTGAAAAGTCAATGTTTATGAATTATGTGAATTCTTGAGGGAGCTATCTAATGTTTAAATCCTACAGTTAAAATTTGGACAAAAATGGCGGCTGACATCAAGTTAGTTGCTACAGTAGGCTACTTCCTGTTTAAACTTCCTGTTTCTGGCATGGATGTATCTATGATGTAAAACTTGGTCATAAAACATGGTTAGTTAATGTGTATTAATATGTATAATGACCCGCCCCTCTGAGACAAAATGGACTCACACTATGTTACACAATGAGTTAGGCCATGTGCGGCCAATGCTGATTCAATGTGCCACAGTATCATTGGTACAGTATAACAGAATCTCCAGCAGTAGACAAATGTGTGTCGTCACACAGCATACATCATCACATCGGCCAGCCCTGAGTGAAACTATTCTTTAATCGCACATATGACATACTAATTCCAGCCTGTCAACGGCAGTGTTGATCTAATGACCCGACGGCCAATGAAATTCACCGACCGGTTTAGTCTCAGGCGGTCCCTGTGCCACTGGACCCGGGGCAGTATATCTCTCCTTGTAAGCAGGGTCTGCTGCGGTCCAGCGAGCCTGTGGCCTGGGCACAGTATGAAGGGAGGCAGTGGCAGTGTGTCACGTCAGAGGTGAACTGCCTGCCTGATAAGGTGTCTCACAGCCCCAAACAAGGCTTCCTACTGCTCCCCCCTCCCCCCTTCCCTCTCTCCCCACATTTCCTCTTCCCTCCCCCTCTCTTCATCTGTCTTCTGCTTTCCTCTCCATTCTCCTCCCCTCTCCTCTCCTCTCCTCTCCTGTCCTGCTTCCCTCTCTTCTCCCCTCCTCTCCTTCCTCCTCTCCCCCCTCGTTCTCCTCATCCTGTAACGGTATTCTGTCAGAAGCCAGAATGCCTACTGAAATATGTTTTTTAATAAAGAGCACTGTAAATGACTGCTGTCGCAGCCATAAAAATGACAGATGTCCGGCCCTTTGGCTGAGGGGCGTCTGAGGAAACAGGAGTGGGGTGGCACGGTGCTCCAGCTTGTTCTCCTCGTGGCGACGAAGGTGTGAGTGAGATACAAGCGGGGAGTGATCTAACGCTGGACATGTTTGTCTAGACGACCGTGAGGAGCTTTGAGAACGTCACCTGAGCTGGACAAGCAGGAGGCTACAGGTACGCCTGCTGGGGGACACTCAACTGGTTTACATTCAGAGTGTTATGGTAATTAAAGTATTCACTCATGACGGGTTTGTTGCTGCATTCCAGCTCCACTTATATGAGCCACTGTGGGCCCTAAATGTAATGCTAGCATTTCTAAGCATTCAAGCTTGATACTCTTTGACATAATCTGACTTCTGCAGCTGACATGATGAAAATTAGTAGAGAGCCATATGTTTTCAATATGTGGTCCATGGAAGTGTTACATTGTGTTGATAAAAGTGTCCTTGGGAGAATATTTGGGGCGAAGCGTGCCATGTTAGAACATAAAGTACACAGGTATGCTTACAATAGGTTTGCTCTGGGCTTGCTTGATCCATGGGAACCTCTTAAATGTATAATAATTCTAATAATCCTTGCCCAATTGTCAAAGACTAATATTGATATAACAGTGTGTGTTTCACACATTACTGTAATAGTGAGCTTGTGAGGGAAATGGGGGATTCTGGGAAAACTATAACACAATTGAGGAGTGTACATTTTAACAAATGGTCTCATTTATGTCTTTATAGCCTACATAATATTTTCAAACATTAACATGCAGGCATACTTAAATTCTCTTTGATGGCATGCCGAAACATTGCTCTGGACCCTTGGAAGAAATGATTGAACAACAGCTTAGAAACAGCTACATTGATTACCTAGGCAACGGCGAGTTGCCAAGCATGCCAAGCGACGAGCATGTTCTTAGCAGCATTAGCATTCGACAGTTAAATTCTTATTGAATTGTAAACCCCGAAACCTCTTCCTTTTACAGTATATTAAGGATTTCAAAGGTTATTAATTAAATGCAGACAAAGCAGTAGTCAAGTGCAATTTAAATAAAACAAGTAATATACAGCATAAAGTACAGTATAAAGGCTTGGAGACTGACAAGTGGTGCTATTCTTTATTAATCTATAGAGTGTCTTTTGCTCAGGTTGAGAGCTCATTCGACACGTCCTAACTAAATGATCAAATTATAGCACTCCATAAGGCAACACTGGAGTACGATACCTGCATGCAGATAAAAAAAGAGATTTAAAGCTCAATTTAACTATTTAACTTAGCCCTCAACTCTGGAGTTTTCTTAACTCACACTGATGTTTGATCAAAATGAATCTATCATTCGCGGAGCAGAACCAGCTCAGAAGGCTGTCATCCACCACTGACATCCATTGTTTCTCAAAAACACAATTTAACTCTCTACTGGTATCTGTTGGTAGTATGTATTCTCAAATTAATTTACTATTGTATTGCATTATATATTCGTATTTCAGATTAAAACTTGAGTTATTTCTAAATTAAATTCTACAATAACAAATCATAGTATTGTTAGAATACATATTACCAGCAGAGACATATATCAGGTTTGGGATTGTTTTAATCGATCAACATGTACTTTTACCACAGCCCGCCCCAATGTGAGAGTTATTGTCTTCAGTGGGCACATAGACATTTAATCTAATATAATCTAATCTAATCCACTGTGGGACTCACCTTCTTCAAGTGGTCAGATAGCCGTAGAATCTAATCTAATCCAATCCAATATGACACTCACCGTCTTCAGTGGGCAGATAGACGTTGAATCTAATCTAATATACTATAATATACTCTAATATACTCTAATCTAATCTAATCTAATCCACTGTGGGACTCACCTTCTTCAAGTGGGCAGATAGCCGTTGAATCTAATCCAATCTAATGTGAGACTCACCGTCTTCAGTGAGCAGATAGACGTTTAATCTAATCTAATCTAATCTAATCTAATCTAATCTAATCTAATCTAATCTAATCCAATCTAATGTGAGACTCACCGTCTTCAGTGGGCACGTAGACGTTGAGGTACAGACAGTCTTCGCTCTGGTTCTGAACATAGCTTGCCGCCGCGTCCAGGTTGTCCGTGAACCACACGGGCAGCATGATCTCGGGCAGCACCCCGTGCACGTTCTGGGGGCACACGGGTGCAAAGTGGGTGGCGTTGCGGACCTCCTGCCAGGAGCCCGGTGCCTCGGGGGGCTGGAAGCGGCGCTCGCCCACGGGCGGCGTGGCATAGGGCACGCCCAGGTACTGCTCCACAGGGCCCAGGACCTCACTGTTCAGATCCCTGCGGACACCGCGCAGCCTGCCGTAGCCCGTGGTTACCACGGGGTGCTTGAGGTCCACACGCTGGCAGGAGGACAGCGCCAGGTGCAGAACCAGACCCAGCAGCCACACCGCCCAGTGGTCTGAGCTGCACCGGGGGGCGGGGCGGTGCCTGCCAGCCCCACAGCCCAGCCAACTGGCGGAGGTCACTGGAGAGAACAGCATGTCCAACATTAGGGCTCCTTTGCTCATATCAGAGAGTGGAGTCAATCCAATGAGTTGTGGGAGGCGAGCGCAAAAAAGGGGGATCTGTGGATGGGGACAAGGGGGGGGTGGGGATGGGGATGGGGGGGGGGTCAGATCGGCCCAAAGTGTTTTCCTAGCATGGCATGGCGAGGCAGGGGGGAGTGCATCCTCAGGCAGACTCCATGCTCTTGTCCATCGTCTTCTTCTGAGCCCTGGATTGGTCCAGGGCTGCGGTCAAGAGGCCAATCACACCTAGAGGACACACACAAGGACCAAGGTTGGTTTATTTTCAACAGTGTAAAGGCTGTAAAAATAATGGATGTTAAAGAATATAGTTTCTTACAGTATTTAGGTCATGGAGGTCATGGAAGGGGACAACATTTACTATTTGTGCATCTTAATTTAACATCACTGAGTGGCAATTGACGACCACATTGACACAAAATGGGTTTGTATATAGCATTGAAAAGTTTTTTAACACAGTAAACTTGCATTTCTCAAAGCAGAAATAACAATGACAACATACAGATATCAGTGTTTACATCAAAAACATTTCTGGATTTTTCTCCCAAACCTACTTCTTTCTAGCAACATTCACTGCACAATCCAGGCTGTTATGGGCACGAGAAAAGATGTTTATTGATGTCACTTTGCCATGAACATGAGGCCACACGACAAAATCCCAGTGACATTAATCTTGGAAATAAACAAGAAAAACCCTATCACTACTACCCCCCACACCCCCAACCCTTCCACATAACGTTCAGCCATTCACGGCGAGTCTATCTCTGCCCTTTTCCTCTCAGAGCATTTGAGCTGGTTCTCCACATCGTTTCACTTGAATGGCCAGTGATAATCTCACTCCAGCACTGGGAAATACAGCCGTCTAGGTGTGATAAAGGCTTTATGTGGCGCTAACTGACGCTTCAATGCGACCTCATCCCTCAACCGACAGGCCCGCCATACCCCACCCCACTTGCAGCCCACTGACACAGATGATGACAATAAAACAGACAGATGACGGGATGTCAGGGCTCGTTTAGTGTTAGTGGTGTGCTAGAAGGTATTCTGGTTCAACAAAAGGAAATATCAGAAACATGTTGCCGTAAGGAAATATAGATCTCCATATTAGGAGAGCTTTCATTCACGTAGCCCAAAAACTAAGTGTTGTGACACACACAAATACTGCATAAAAGAAGTTATCAGCTGAAAATATATCGAACTCAAAATAGACGGATTTGCAACGGATTTGAGGCCGAATATATCCTTTTAATGCAGCAGATTTCGAATTTCACACACACAGGCGTGCGCAGTTCGCTGATATAATTGTCTCCTCACTGTCTACATGAGCACGAGTGTGGGATGTATATATTCAGTGTTATGTGAACTACGGTCACACGGACACACTCACACACAAATATTTATTCTGATCAATTTTTTCTTTCTTCTTTTTTTTATCTAAACAAGACAGTTTTAGACCCTTCACCCAGAAAATCTGCTCAGACCATTGAATCAGTTTATTCACAGCCTATCTGTTATGGACAGCAGCATTGTATTGAAAGGTGATGCTTTCTGGGGAAAACATTCATTTTAGTTTAGAAGTTCCTTTCATAGCGTTAATTTTCTGCTGACCTCATAATTGCAGACGTGCCAGCACGCTGAAGTAAAATGATAATGAATCAAGTTTCAGGCCTGGTCTGAATCCTAAGAGGCCCCGACATTCCATGGCCAATAAAAACCAAATGCCAGTAACAAGTCAAACAGACACAGCATGCAGACTGTAAAAAGGCCATATCCTATTTAGTTTGTTGTTGTTGCTTTAGATTTTTTCAAGAGGTACATTAATATTAATGTCTATTTTTCCATAAATACCTTCACAGAATGATCAGTCCCTGTTACAACATGACATCACAGTCTAAAACCACTAATTTCAGAGCCTCAATATTTCATACCAAACAAAGGGTGAAACCTTCAGACCCCACAATTGACAGTAAAATCTTTAAAGCTTTTAACTTTTCAGCTTTGAAATTCCAACTCTATCAGACCTTTAAAGCAGACTGGATAGCGCACGATACAAGATACACAGATGGTGTGTTGCTAAGGACAGACGTGCATCCACCACATGCATAAATTCACGGTTTCACGGCACTGAAAACAAGACTTTCTGCTGAGGATTCACAAGTGTTAAAATGCAAAAGAATGATGCCCAGTGGTGTACAATCTGGCGTAGTATTGTGTGTGTGGCGGGGCACATACAGGTATTTATGTCTATGTTTGAATGTGTGTATATTGGTATTTATGTATGCATGTGTTTGTGTCTGTGTTGCCTCCAACTTAAGCAGTAGTTGGGGCTGAATAAAATGGTCAAAGCAGCTGAATGAAGCCAGCTTGCGTGAGTGTCCAGGCCGGCTGGGCCTCTCTATGATGCAATATGTTTACTTACCTTAATATACTTTAGGTAGCTAGCGAGAACTCACTCTAGCGTTAATTACTCAAGCATTATTTTGGCCACGCTGCCTCATCAACCTTGATAGGTTAGGAATGAATGGGGATGAATTAGACCATCTCTGACAGGTGCAATAAATCAGTGTGGTGTACATGAATAGGGTCGGTCCTTACCAGAGGCAGAGTTTACAGTGGCCAATTTAGCATGACACTGAAGGTTACAAAGAGTAAAGCATCATGGGAAATTTAGTTTTTCCCATTAAGATCCCACATGTAAAGATAGTCTTGTCATTAAACCATATTTAGTAGGCCACTACAACTGTATAGTTCAGCCTGCAGTCAATAGATCCTACACTCTTTGTTCGTGTGGAGTGAGTTTGTTATCATCAGTGACATAAGAAAATATGAGCCACAGGGATATGTGTAAATTAGATCATGTTACAAAAAATTATAATAAATGAGTTGTTATAATAAAGTAATTTTATTTACTTTTACTATTGCTATTAAATATTTACTTATATATATATACAGGTTTTTTTAGAGAATCAATAATTTAGCAGATTAATATGCCACAGACTACTCAAGATCATCAGTGTTTTCCGTGACGACAACGTAAGCAGCAGATCTGCTTGGTTGGTGTTTCATCTTAGTACCCAGCAGAAACGTTGGCTTTGGTCACATGCTACCTACATTAAAGTCATAAGCTATTTTGTCACCTACTTTAAAGGCACAAACAGGAAATATACTTAAATTACATTTCTGAGATAGGTCGGTTCACAAGGCACAACCACAATAAACTCATAAACTATTCATATTCATAAATTCAACACAAGATTCTTCTTTATGCAATAATTCAGAATCAAATTTAAATCCACAGGGGCATTTTAACAGTGATTGGAGGCAATGTTAAATGCATTTATTTTACAACATGTACACTAAACTTAACACTAACAATGTCATTATTCCCTTAATAAAAAAATTTGTGAACATAAGATTACATTAACTAACCCATGCGCATTGTAGTCCAGGTCTGCACAAACATAGAATGTGTTATACTGTGTACCTTTATTGTCAGGATTACCAGGGCTAGCATTCTTCCAAATAATCATCATAATAATAATTAACACCTGGTCGTCATGCGCTCAATGCACAAGAGTCAGACCAAAAGTACTTGGGTTCCTGGACAGTTGTGCATATGACTGTATTTCATATATAAGTATAAGCTTCGGAAAGTCGCAAACCCCATTGTACGGGCTGTTGCTTCTGGAGTTGAGAATAATCTAAAACTGATCAACGGTGCACTTGGAAAATCCAGTAGGATCTTCTCACCATCTATTAGAAGTGGTGCGCTGCTGCTACCATAAGATGGGGGAAACACTGCTGCATAGGATGCAGATGTTATGCAGGCTTTCAAAGCAGCAAGTGTACACGTGGGCAAACAAGGCATTGTAGATCAAATATAATTGTTGATGCTGCTACTGCAATGCCCATTTATCACCTCAAATGTTTTCAGAAATATTTTTCAGGTGTTCTTCCTCATGAAGGATACTTAAGTGATGCAAAGAACAAACTGCTACTCACTTTGTCATTAACATTTTTCTTTTATATACTGTGCCTGCTTATTTTTTAACTCTGGCTCTTGGTATCACAATGTTATTTGTGTCTTTTTGTAAGCATACATGTGAATTGCACCATGAAGACAGGAACAGAAAAGCAGTTTTGTTGGAGCTGCAAGGTCGG
>JAODLI010001391.1:0-11281 GCA_027575585.1 Percopsis omiscomaycus
TGTGTGTGTGTGTGTGTGTGTGTGTGTGTGTGTGTGTGTGTGTGTGTGTGTGTGTGTGTGTGTGTGTGTGTGTCTCCCCTAGGTCCGGTGGGCACGGCGCTGTGCAGCGCCTACGGTACCAGACCGGTGGTGATGGCGGGGGGCTGCTTGGCCGGACTGGGGCTCATTCTGGCCTCCGAGGCCACCAGCCTCGTGCATCTCTACCTCACCATGGGCGTGGTGTCAGGTAGAACCCCGCTGCTCTTCTCCCACCACCACCACCAGCACCACCAGCACCACCAGCACAGCGTTTAGCTGCTGTGGTGTCTGTGGGGACTATGGCACTGGAACTGCTATTCCCCGTGCGGTTGCCATAGCTGCAGTGCTGGAAGCAGCAATGCTAGCAACAGGCTTTCCCCCTGGGATATTAGCACAGCTAATAACAAGGGTCTCATCTGGTTGGTCACCGACAAGCCTCGGTTTAAGAAAGCTTTATCAATACGGTGTGTGTGTTGCGTAGAGACCGGCTTCATGGAAAGTGTAGTGTAAATATGGCAGCAGCTTGTTTTCCTGTAATTCAACCCTCCAACCCACTGCCAACGTGTACTGTAACTGGAGTCCCCCCCTCCCCCCCCTCCCCTCGCTCTAGGTCTGGGCTGGGCGATGGTCTTTGCCCCCATGGTGGCCACGGTCATCGCCAACCTCACGCAGCGGCCCTCGCTGGGGCTGGGGCTGGCGCTCTCGGGCATCGGCGTCTCCTCCTTCGCCTTCTCCCCCCTCCTCCAGTGGCTGGTGGACGCCTACACCTGGCGGGGGGCGCTGTTGATCCTGGGGGGGCTCAGCTTCAACATAGTGCCCTGCGGGGCGCTTGTCCGGCCCCGGCGGACCTCCAAGGAGCAGGGAAAGGTGGGTGTGTGTGTGTGTGTGTGGGGGGAGGGGGGAGGGCCCGTTGTGATCGTCGTTTGAGTAAACGACAGCTAACTGACCGGAAGAACTTTTTTTTTTTTTTTCGAAGAATCGGTTAGCCCCCGTTGCTAACTGTGAGCATTTGTCAATGTAAATATAATGGTCCAATAAGTGTTAATTGTGAAATTGTGTTCATTGGGAGTTTTCTATAGACCAAACAGATGGCTTTTTATAAAGCAGTCTGATTTTAAACTATTTTAAACTCGGCTTGTGTGAAAATAAGCCTTAGTAATAGGTAGTACAATAAGTGCAAAAGCACTGAAATATAACTGATTCTGAGCTTTACGGTGGGTTAAAGAAAAGTCCACCAACCAGGCGTAGGGTGTCTGGGTGCGACGGTGTGGTATTTAGGGATAAACGCGTGTTCCCACCTCCAGACGGAGCCAGAGAAGGCGTCGCGTCCGTCCCTCCTGCGCCGGCTCTCCTCCTACCTGGAGCTGCCCCTGCTCCTCCAGAGGCCCTTCGCCACCTACTGCCTGGCCATCTGCTTCTTCAACGCCGGCTACTTCGTGCCCTTCTTCCACCTGGTGGCCCACAACCGGCAGGAGGGCTTCTCCGAGTACCAGGCGGCGTTCATCATGTCGGCCGTGGCCGGCGCCGACATCGCGGGCCGCGTGGGGTCCGGCTGGTTCACGGACCTGGGCCTTGTGCGCCTGGTGCACCTGCTGAGCTTCTGGACGGCGCTGACCGGCGTGTTCATGATGCTGCTGCCCCTGGGCGCCGCGGCGGGGTCCTACCCGGCCGCCCTGGCCGTCGGCCTCCTCTACGGCTTCTCCTCGGGGGCCCTGACCTCTCAGGTGTTCACCGTGGTGCCCGAGATCGTGGGCATGGAGCGCATGGCGGGCGCGCTGGGGCTGGCCCAGATGCTGGAGAGCGTCACGGGGCTGCTGGGACCGCCGCTGTCCGGTAGGAGAACCTGGGAGTGTGTGGAAGGTCAAGGTTCATGGAGTGTCTGTAAAGCTGTGAGATGGAGAGCTACGCTTTAGCCACCAGTTGAAATGTTAACAAACAGGAACAGGGGAACCTTGCCTTCAGTCAAACATGAACTTATTTCTGTCTCTTTCTCCAGTTTGTGTTATTAAATTCCTTTATACATTCATATTCTGGCATCTCAGTTATACCGCCTTTTGCGTTTACATTTAAGCATTTAGCAGACTGAAAATAGGAGGTTGCATACGTTTAGAAATAGGAGATGGGTCCATATTAGCTATTAACAAAAGATTTATATTTGCATACATGTGATTTAATTTAATACCCACGGTAGGCTTTTGCATGAAGCATAGTGACTGTGCAGCTACTCATGTGATATGGGTGCTTTCCATCCTCCGGTGACTCACATAAACTCACTCTCAGTTCCTATTTCCTGCCAGTTGCTATTGGCCTCATCATATTACTTTGTCATCTCAGCCACAACCGTCTCAGGGATTTATTCCGTTTGTGTGTAATCCCTTTCAACCCAAGCCAATGCTAAAGGCCTTGGTGTGCTCCCCTTTCTTGTCCTTCATTCTTCAATGCACTTTGTCCTCCTCTGGTGCGCAGGGCTGCTCAGGGACCTGACGGGCACCTATGTGGCCTCCCTCGTGGTGGCGGGCGGTTTCCTGCTGGTGGGCTCCCTCGTCATGACCACCCTCCCTCACTTCTTCTCCCGCACCAACCCGCCCCCGCCCGGGCGCAAGGACCTTCCTCTGGACTGTACGAGCAACGACCCGCTCGCACCCCCCCGCGCAGAAACACCCAGTCACGTAGAGATGTAGGGAAATACGGGGGGGGGGGGGCATTTGTATTGCTGCTGAATGTGACTTCCTTTGCTAACAGTGACCGTGGGATAGTTAAGGGCTACAGACCCTACAACACAACCAGCAGTGCCGAGTGAAGCGTCTGCTCCATGCGTTCTAGACATGGGTCTAGAACGATATGAGTCACGTGAATCTACATACCGGGACTAGCGTAGAATGGCTGGTGACTTCCTTAAGCAGCGACGCCAGTTTTCATGGGCAGGATTGTGTGACACTTGTCATCTTCCTTCTTCCCGATTTCAATTCTGAAGAATAGAAGTAGTAAAATACTGTTAGTAGTAAAATACTGTTCCCTTTAGTTGATTCTGGGAAGTTCCTATTTAGATCTTAAATCTAGAAGGCAAGGACTCGTGTGCTGTACAGAAAAGTTCTGGAAGCTTCATTTAACAGTGTTGAATTCAACACTGAACAGAAGGCTTTGTCATAAGATGCCATGTGCCTGAAGGTCTTTTTCGATCTTTCTTTTAACAGGGGGGTTAGTTAAGAACATGCTATTCAGAATAACTGTCAGACAAAAATCTCTTCTTTTCTTCTTCTTATAGTTCTTATCTGAAATGGTTTGAAGCGCGTGTACAGCAACACTAGCATAACGTCAGTCAGCCTCAGGAATTCTATTTATATTCAGGAGAAATATGGTGGGGGGCACCATATTATTTTTTGTATTTAAAAAAATATATATATGTTTATCATCTACATTTGTCGTTGTCCACATAAGTAGGTTGTTATGTAAACTGCTGAATTCTGGCACAGTTTAAAGATTCCCCGGCTGTCAAAAAGGTGATGACAGGGTCACCTTGACCTGCTACACAAATGCAGTCATCTTATCTGGGAAAAAAGGTAATTCATTGACAGCTTATTACCGATTTCAACATTTGGTTGACCAGTAAATCTAAACAACAGTTTCTTAATCTTTAACTTCACCACTAAGACAAAATACAAACTGCAAATTAAATAAACGTGTAAACAAGGAATGTGCTTAAACAACTTAATACCATACCTGGTGAACCAGACCTGAAACAAGAGCGCCTTCATTCCTGACTATTTTCAGGTCAGATTTTAGGGAAGGGAAGAATACCGGCGTTGTAGATTATAAATGTTAGCATGTGAGCCTTAGTTTCCAGTGCCTGAGAGATGACTTAACATGACGTGCAAAGTATCCGCTGCGTCACTGCTGACCAAATAACCTGTGATTTACAGTAATGAGTTTAGTGTGCATTTGTGTACTATCTTATTCTAGCCACGATGCCTGTTCTTGGTATTTTATGTGTTTGAAATTGTCATTTTTGAAATGTTTAATGGATGTTTTTTATTTTTTAATACACAAATGCATCATATCTGCGCACCAATATACAGTCTGCAATACTGTCCTTTTTACAGTTGGCCAATGTGAGTCTCTCAAAGCAACACCACTGCTGTCTGACAATAGTAAATATTTTATCTTTCAATGAAATGCTCTTCTTTTGCTTTTATTAATATCAATGTTTTGGTTTGCAAGGAAATACGACAAGGTTGTGTAATCGATTGTGTATATTTCAATGTTATCATGCAAAGTCTACCCTCAACGGCGCTTCACTGATCACGCTGCTCACAAAAATCGCAAAAGCGCCATCTATTGGACACTTACTGTATTTACACTTAAATTACGAAAATGCCTATAACCCACGTGGAAAATATAATTCTTCTAAATAGGGGGGGAAAGAGTTAGCATCACACCAACAAAGGATTTTATTTTTATTTATTTTTTGCATTTTATTTGTTCACATGATGCAGGTACCTGTAGAGGAACAACCCAATTGTACCATATACATGTAAAAACAATACTAACATTGGAGAGAAATAAATTGCCCCAGAATTGTCAGGTTGCAGCAAATGTGTTTCCACCATTTCCATTTTATTTACCGGTAGAAATTACTAGAGGAAAAAAACAAAACAAAAAGGCTTAGAAAATGAGAAAGAAGAATTGAATTAGAAGACCAGGCAGAGCTATGGTGTTACCCTCTGCCACACATCAAGGGATGGCACCCTGCTTTCCCCCCAGAAACATTCTCTAGTCTGACGGGTAAACAAAGGAGTTCGCTGTGGGCCTGCTCAGCCTGTCTGAAGTCAACACCAGCTGAACTATGACCTCACGCGTGGTAAGCGGCCAAGGAGTGCGTGTGTGTGTGTGTGTGTGTGTGTGTGAGCACGCCTGCGTGTAAATTCTTTTAAGAGGATCGAGTGGGAAGGGTTTGGTGTGTGTGTGATGACAAAAGGGGTCCACTGAGTGTCGTCGTTCGAAGGCATAGCAGTTGATTACATCCTGGCATCTGTGCTACGGCGTTTGAGCTTCTCAGGGTTGTTGGAGGCCATGTGTGAGAAGTCCCTGAAGATGTCCTGGTATGTCTCATCACCTGCACAACAGACAAGAATAGACCAAGCGCTTTAGTGCCCTGCAGGATCCAAAATGCCTTTGTGCTATTGATCTTAGACAAGTGGTTCTCAGACTCCTTGACCTGTGACCTTTCAAAATTAGTGCCCATTCATTGCTGGAGACCTCCCCCAATACAATGAGTAACTTATTTTTAATAGTATAACACCATCAAATGCACAGTATCATCAGTATTGGCAAAATAAAACATTAGAAACAAATAAAAAAGATAATTAAGCTTGTAATCGTTCTTTAATAAAGGAACCACTGTCCTAGACAACGGTAGCTATTTCTAACTGTACATAACTTTATTAAATCCTTTCTAATTTTCTTCTTTTTTTTTAGGCCAAGCGTATTTACTCTAAACTCACGTGAGTTTGTAGTATATAGTTTTAGTATATAGGAGACTTTTCCAGACCTAAATTAGACCAGCCTTGAAGCAAAAAAGCATACATGGAAACAAAAAAAACAGGAAATGGAAACATGCATGCACACAGAAACTTTACCTCTCGGGATGCAGTAGGGGGCGCACTGCACAAGCGGTTGAGAGACCTCTGACATCTCAGCAAGGCAGAAGGCATTCACACAGCACATTTAATGGGCACACACACACACACAATAAAAAGCACAGCACATCTTACACTGACCAGCAGTTTGTATTTGTTCCAAGCAGACAAATGCATCAGATACCCATTCCTTCATGGGTGAACAGCTTCTTGTTAAATTTTGTTTCATTTTAGACTAGACATTCAGATTACAGTTAATCCTTTACAAACCTACTGAAGCCTTATAGGATTTACCAAAGGATAATTGTGAAAGAATAGATGCGTTGCAGTATGAAAAACAGCACAATAACAATTTGGAACAAATCTCACTGTTAACCTCAGGGCTTATAGCAGGAAGCTGTGCAACTTGGCAGGCAGAGTTCAGCATGACTTGTAAACATATAAAACATATACCCATCACTATTCACAGAATAGTGGGTTAAAAACTCTCCCTTGAGGACACAATCCTGTGATGAATTTAGCTTATATCCAAAAATAGACTAAATAAGACCACATAGCTATCGTTCAGCTATATACAGTACATCCCCTGAAACTTTACCGTCCAAGGGTAGACAGCATGTGCGAAAAAGCCCAGAGGAAAGCTTATGTTAAAAAGATGACAATACATTATAAAGAAATGGGCCTACTGTAGGCTTGCTATGCTGTAGGAAACACACTTTTAATATTTTCTAAGGATCTCTACAGATCTTTCATTGCTTTGTAGAGATGTTGTGGGTTAAAAGTGCAAGATTCTTTGTGCATTGCGTTATCAGTGTTTTCAGTATTTCACTCCTAAAATCTCTTTCTATTTATCCTGTCCTCAACTAAATAGCCGGGGAACTACAGTACTGCTATGACACTACAATGTGTTTTAGCCACTTTCCCTCTTCAGCTAGTCCTTTAGAGCGGAATGGATGAAAAGTCAAGCTTCCCAAGAAAGACTTTCCTCCAAATGATTTCCATTCCAATGGTGCAGAAAAAGGCAAACATTGAAAAGCAGACATTCAGCGGTCCAGTGAGTAGTGAGCTGGTTGGGACACTTGACAAGTAGTAAAATGCCACAAGGAAACATTGCATTGTCTTTTAAAAAGGTCAACACCAACCCTGTCTGACTAAAATTAAGATGTTGTCGAGGTCCGGATAAACAAGTGTCCCAATGCCCTCGTCTATACTTCTCCTCTACTCATTTGGCCCCCCTAGCGCCCACCCGCTGATATGATTTTTTAGCGCTTGGAGGCTTTTCCTGGGGTTGCCCATCCCACTTCCTGTCCCGCCCCCTGGGCCCGCAGAACCCTGTGCCCTCAATTGACCTGACTGGCCAAAGGCTCCGTCCATCTCGCGCATCTCTTTGTTCATCTTGGCAATCCTCAGCCTGCAGGACGAGATACAAATATATATATAGAGAGAGAGAGAGAGAGAGGGAAGAAAAACGTCAGGTCCTGCCTCTCGTCTGACAGTGTAGTGATAGGGTCGTCTCAAAAGCCAAAATAAATAAAACACTCACAATGTGACGATGTCGGCGTTGGCGTTCTCCACCGCAATGGTGATGGGGTCTTTGTGGTTCTTGTCTTTGGCGTTGTAGTCTGCTCCTCGCTTCAGGAACAGACACACGAGGCTGGACGGGGGTGAATGAAATGTCAGCTATCTCTGCTGCTCATATACTGTAATCAATAAAGTACTACGGTATCCTTCTATCTAGCGATATCAAAGATACATTCCTTGATTTGTGTCTGGAATTGCCCTTTAAAAACTCCTCCCGCCAATTCCCTCTGCTACTCCTGGAAACGTGTAGTGGTTTGGGGAGGTGCTTCTGTATAATGCAATCAAGGAGTATAGCTTTAATATAATCAGGACCGGTACGTTAGCGGTGGGCATACCGTAGCTCCTGCTCATATAACTCCTGCTAGGAACTATAGTTAACATACCTTCTGTGTGTGTGTGTGTGTGTGTGTGTGTGTGCGTTTACCCTGTGTGGCCCAAAATGGTGGCGTGGTGGAGAGGACCTCTTCCGTTGCTGTCCGCCTGGTTGATGTTGGCACCATTTTGGAGCAGGAACTCACAAGCTGCCAAGGCATTCTGGGAGAACAACAACAGGATACGGGAGAGATGAGCGCTCACGTGGATTAACACACACACACACACACACACACACACACACACACACAAAATGATTTTAATAGATTTAGATTTTAGCAGCCGCCAGAAGTATTCTGACCAATCAGGGCCTCTTTTCCCTGATTGGTCCGGTGAATCTACCTTGCCTGTCAATCACATGAATGCGCACACAGCTTCAACAGGTTTGTCAATGGTCGACCACCCTCTACAATGACAACCATAACCCCCCCACACACACATACAGTAACATCTCCCTATTCCACAGTGATCCGTGCGTCCTCACCGCGGTGACGGCCTGTATGAGCGGTGTGCTCGACTCCTCCGCTGGGTTGACCCAGTTCACGTTGGCGCCGTGCGCCAGGGCGTCGGCCATGACGGGGAAGTGCTGCAGGGCGGCCGAGCGGTACAGCAGCGCCCCCGGGTGAAGACCGCTCAGATCCTCCTCCTCATCCTCCTCCTCGTCTAGAGAGAGGCAAATAAAAAAGGCGCAGAGCTTTGAGATATTTCGTAGGCCCCTCCTCTGTCTTGACTGTCTGGGCGTGCACACGTCCATTTTGAATGACAAGTGTTGTCGCCGTTAGGGCGGGTCAACTGATGCCTTCTTTGACGATTGGTACGTTTTGAGTATACGCGGCTTGTTGACCTTTAACAAATGTGCAGCGTAGCTCAGCCTAGGTTCTACCAGAGTAGGGGTCTAGTCCGCTAAATCCAATAAAAGCATCTGTGAGGGTGTCCAGTGGTCTTCTGCTCTATTGTGCTATGCTCCCCTTCTTCTACTCGGCGTTGATCTGTAATGGTATGATGCTAAGTGAACTAGCTTAGTAAGCTAGTCCTGAGGACTGCCGGTGTCACTATTCTAACCGAACGTGTTTTTATATACGAGGACCTTTTCCTTTACGATGGTGTATGACCTAGTCAGCTACTGACAAATTGGATAAAGGCGTTGGCTAAATGCTGTAAAGAGGAAACACCATTTTTAAAACATTTCAGCTTACTGAGTGTGTGCAACTCTCATATCAGTAATTCCGTATGTTTGTTTGCGTGTGTGTGTGTGAGTGTGTTTTGTCTCACCTTTATGTAAGATTGTATTGTTCCTTTTGCCAAGGTCACTGGGACTTAACCCTAGAGAGAGCGACAGGGAGAGGGTCATGTGACATGCCTTGGGCAATGCAACGACCAATACTGGTTTATCCGGCTGACGGCAACAAGCTCACACATGCAGGCAATATAGCAGAGAGCACCCCAAGGCTTTCTCACTTTCTTTCACTTTGCTGCATCACCAAATTTAGGGATTACATGTGCGTTTGTGTGTGTGTTTCCCGCGTTTTTTTGAAGCCAGTGGTAGTGAGTGATGAATTGGACAAGTTACAAGCAAGCAAGACTATAGTTTAGACTATCAATTATATATAAATTAATGAATATACAGACTATTAAGTGTTCATATATATAAAATATTTTGAAAACTTTGGCAGGGTATTTCATTATGTGCTATATACTGTACACACATAGTTTCGCAAACAGGAATAACATTTCGTCTGCTATTGACATGAAATACCATTTGAAAGGTGCTGCATTTGGCAAAAGCCGCACAAACATTTTGTATGGACGCACCGCTCACCCTGCCCCCTTGTGGCCAATATTTTACACAATTCCACACTATGCCTTTTCTGACGTGTTCTCCGTGACCTTGTATGTAGATGCGGCTGTACCTGTGAGCCGGGGCAAAGTGGTGCTGTTGGGCTTGGGTTTGAGAGGCGGCCGGGGAGCTGTGTGTTCCTGCGTGGTGGCCCGGTTTCTCCGAGCACTGGACCGCCTCAGGGGCGCCTTGCGACCCGTCTGTGGAAGTTTCTGGATGAACTTCTTTTCGACGTACTTGGACCGGATCCACGATTCCTTGTCTCCTCTAGTAGAAGGCAAAGAGAGAATGGGTATCTCACGCTGCACAAAACTCACATAGATAGAGATTAATGCCGCAACCAACCTCTGCGCAGTATTGCCTTTTCTAACACAGTGCTAAAACAAATTAAGCTTTACAGTCAATTTCTTTCATAGGTTATTTATTTAGGACTAAATATTTTCGTGCTTCTCAAGCCGTTTCACAAGTATTTACAAATATAAGCATGTCTTTAGCAAACCCATATTCAGTTGCTAGATATCGTTAGTCCTTCCTTATAAGGAACAAAACCCATAAACCCAAGAATTCAAAATGTCTTCAATATGGAAATACAATAGCCTAGCTAAACAATGCTGGCGGTGGGGTGTTTTATGTGAAATTACAAATCAAGGCTTTAGGCCAAGGCAAAGCAAATCTGTGAGTTGTTAGACTGAGAGCTATCAGCAAATAAGAAACAGACAAGACTGCGGAAGACATAGGCTTTGGCTGCACCACACGTTTCCGGAGGACACTTTAGTTGCAACACAAATCCTCCACATCACCTGTACCATTTCCTGTCTGCGACTCAACAGGCAGGAGAAGAGGAAGTCAAATAAACCAGAGAGACTTGTTTTGGTAATACAAGATAATGTATATATTATTTTACCTTTATAATGTCAAATTAACGTTTTAGAGCGTCTTGTAGGAGATTTATGTAGATGCACAAACAACTATTGTTGGTTTGAATTCTTAAAATCTATTTCATTTTTAGAAAAATCCAAAACAAAAACAGCATATGTGTTTCTATAGTCTACAGAGGAAATTATACATTACAATGCTACCTAATGAGGCATGCTACGCTATGTTATGATATGTTATTACAAAGGGCTGTCTATACCTGGGACTAGAGGGGTGTGGCTTCTTGATAGTGATCTCATCAATGCGCGCCTCGTAGATCCTGTTGATGGCCGTGTTTCCTAACTCACACATGAGCTAAGGGGAGCAAGAAACGTGTCTCGTCAGTTTAACTGTTGTTCTTGGAGCTATGAAAACGTTAACCCTGACTGTTCCAACCACAGAATTACAGAAAAGAAGTACTTTCAACAAATTTTAAATATATTAATGTTATATAAATATTTATAAATGTAAGTCTACACTTTATTAATACAGGTTTAAATTACCTTAACAAGCTCTGGCTCCCAGGAGTCAAGCGTAAGAGAGCGTACTTTGGAGAAATGGACCCCTAGACTCCTGAATAGAAAGAGAAACAGTCATTGCAGCACCTGGCTCAAGTCAAGCACATGTTCCCTCCAAACATAAAATACATGCTCTATAAATAAATGTGCATTTGCATACACCCATAAATCCCCCATCAAATGTGTGTGTGTGTGTGTGTGTGTGTGTGTGTGTGTATTCTGACCGAGTGATGCACTGCATGGGAAATGCTGTTGAAGAGGTAGTGGGTTCTTATTGGTTAAGACGGGTGTCCGTCAGTCACCTACTGTAGATGGTAGTGTGTACATGGTTGCAGTGTGTGTGTGTGTGTGTGTGTGTGTGTGTGTGTGTGTGTGTGTGTGTGTGTGTGTGTGTGTGTGTGTGT
>JAODLI010001392.1:0-11280 GCA_027575585.1 Percopsis omiscomaycus
CTTTTACGGCGGACACCGTAGCTGCTTCTTCGTGTTTGCAAAGGTGGGGGTACGCCGTGAGTGACTGGCTGTTTGCAGTTCGCAACAATCACCACTAGATGTCACTAAAAACTACACACTGGCCCTTTAAAGTGGCCCTTGATCAACCTGAATCTATTTTATCTGAAATTCTGTAAGTTGATTTTTTTTTTGTATCTGAATTTGTGACCATTGAAAAATATTTAGCGAAATTCAGGTTTTTCAAATGGAGATCAAGAACTTTTATATTTACATTTCAAAGAGGTGAATTCAGAACAAATAAATTCAGAGATATGGTTTGCGAAGTAAAATAATTTCAAAGAGGTAAATTCAGAATAAATAAATTCAGATACATGTTTTTCAAAATACAATATTTCAATATTAGGTATTCAGTGGCTGTTAAAGTTCAAAGACTTATGTCTCTAATTTGCTTCCATAGTCAGCAGCTTTAGCTACAGTACTTGTATTCCATTATTAGGAAAGTGAATCAGGGTAATGAAGGCACTTTAAAGTTTATAAATTGGCAGGGCACATTAACAGGCTGCCTATGCAGGTTGTGCAAATACATCTTAGTTTAGCTCTATATTTGGCTTCATATTTCGCCGCCTTACCTGCAGTACGCCCTCTCCTTTCTCATAAAAATGAAATAAATTGGAATTTATTACGACAAAAACGGCTTGTCTGATTTATCATACAAGAGTGGGTGGGGCAGTTCTCACCCCACGGAAGGAGCTTAACACAGCTGTATGAATGACCCTGCGTGGACCTTTGTGTTCTGAAGAAGACAGACTGGTAAATGTGAAAAGTCAGTTTGTCTTTACTTGACCATAAGATTGATTACCACAGCGCACTGGAAATTGACTATTTCAGAGCGTGCGCTGAAGATTGAACATAATTTATACATTTGAACATGTATAAATTACAACCACCTTCCAGTCTGAAGCGGTAGAAAGGGACGGCTTTCAATAGAAGCCACTGCACAGGACCATTACCATTTCCCTCCTGGCGTAATTAATTGTGCATTGAATGTGCTCCCCACTGACTTATGTCCAAAGCTTGACAGGCTTGTTTGATGTCTGTGACTTTCCCTTGTTCTCCGTTGGATCCCATCCGTTCTTTTGCATTGTTATTCCAGGGCAGGATGGGAGGATTTGAACAACACACGCGCGTGCGCTGCGAGAAAAAGCTTCCTTTTCTGGGAACTTGTGCCCGTCCTCTCCTCTTCTGCTAATTGCCTTATTTTCCATCTGGACTATCTGGCACTCGCAGCACTATTCCTCTTCTTTAACCTTCTCGCCCCATTTTCTTCCTTTCTGCTCAATGCTAGGCGGGCCACTCTTCATTCAGAAACCCTAGCTGGTATTTGAAGTGACCGACATTCTACAACTTCTCATAAAACAGGAAGAAAAGTCAGTTTATAAATGCAATTCTACAGTAATAGAACTTTCCCAAAGTGTGAATATAGCTAGAAAATATCTAAACTGAAATGTACATGTATATATTTTTTAATCCTCTTAAATAATGTACCACTCCAATACTGCCTGAGTGCTTTAGATCACTGTAATATTGAATGGTGAATGCTAATCTCAGGAGTGAAGAACCTGTGTCTGTATTTGGGTGATTGGGTTTGTTGACTTGTTCTTCTTTCCCTCCATCCTGACCAGTCTCCTAGACTCTGAAAAGACAAGCCTCTCTATAGCATGGTGCTCCCACCTACATGCTTCACCATAGTGATATGTTAAAGAAATGATTCTAAACTCTTATCAATTAACCTTCAGGACACGACTTTCCAAAGTAGATCTTTTAATATAACTTGCAGCAAGCATTTTACATGGTGCAGTTCAGTAAATGTTAAATTCAACTCAGTAATACAAAGGCTTTTATAGAAGAGGCCCCACCCTTAAAATGGGTAGTGCCCAATTTGTTTTAATGCTTAGTCATCTTTACAGGTCATCAGGATGTTGTAAAAGTGGGGTGAGTCTAAGTCCTTTAGGTTTGGGAGGTATGTTTAAGAAGCCTCATCCCTAGAGGAAAGCCCTTGGGCTTATCTCTAGCTGTACTTTCCCCGTTAATCTTAACTACAAGGTCAACTGAAGTTAGCTTGGAAGGGCATGACCTGAGAAACAGTCAATTGCCTCTGGGTGCAGACCTTGTGAAGGATGCATCCTGTTCCTTCTCACAGCAAGAATTTGGATAATAAAGTATATTTTTCCAACAGGAAAGTATTAAACACACAAAATAAAGGCGATCAAGAGGGGAATACAAATGTCTGAGACGCCAAAGACATCTGCCACGGTGGAAGCCATCCTTACATTTAAAAATAACTACTTAATTCTTCTTACAGCTGACTGTCCAAGCAAACAAATAACTAGACCACAATGCCATAGCCAGAGAGGTTACGTGAAATTTGGACCCGATTCAATGACGACCAAACGTGTCTAGTGTAAAAAGTCTGAGGAAGGCATTACAGAGCCTCCAAATCTCACATGATGAGTAGTGCCTGATTTTTGACCAGACATACAGCACCTGTAGCTCTTGCAGTTCAGGGCAAAGAAATCAATTTTTTGTTTTTTCCCCTCATGCTCTCGGTACTCCAGGTGCCGTGTGCCTTTTTACTCAGGAGTGGCTTCTGTCTGCTCCACTTTACCATAAAGTGCTAATGAAATACTTGATCTTCAGGCAGGTCCTTCTAGATCAGCAGAGACACTCTTTTTTTGTTGTCCAAATTATTTGCATTCTAGCCTGTCGGAATGGGTCCAAATATGACTGATTTCTTGCTAACCTCCTTTACTGAAGCATTGTGGACCAGATATAGTAGTTAGTCACTACTGATAGGATTGTTGCATAGGGAGAGAGGGAGAGAGAGGATTGATTTTTGGCACAAACCAGAGCTTTGCATTAATCAATCAGCTACACTATTATCGCTAGGTTATTTGTTAACGACTATTAAGTTCTATTTTTATTTTATTTTATTTTTTTACAAATTTGATTTACAGCTTCAATCAAAGGTCTATCTACTTTGAAAAACGTTGTTGCCTGTGGTGCTTTTAAAACCACTTTTCATTTCAGTGATGGAGCCCAGTGTGTGGGGAGGGAAGTCATAAAGCTTTAACATGGTTTTGTTTTTTGTTTTTTTACACTTTCTCAGATGGTGGCCGTGACACAATTTGATCTTTTTTTTGCTCTCACATGCACTGTGAACTGTGGGACTTTATACTTTCTAAATCTTGTCCAATATATTTAGCCACAGAAGGACAACACAATTTGTTGTGACATCTCAAGGATGATCAAAGGAAACGGGACACACCTGAGCTCAATTTTAAGAGTCCTATCAAAGGATCTGAATACTTTTACTGTATGTCATTTCTGTATTACAATTTTATTACATGCGACACTCTTTTAGGTACTCCAATTGAAATGACAAATTCAATATGTCTAGATATAAGTACAACAACTTTCACAATCAAAGTATGGAAAATAACTACTTTAAATCACCAATGGCTTGAAAGACGCAACGCTGATGGCAACGCAACTCGGGTAGTGGAGCCTGTGATGGCAGGTGTGTTGCCCACAGCTCTTCACATGGGGTTAGTGCTGTACTGTACATCATGACCTAATATTATGGAGTCCCTATCTTTGGCATTCTCCCTCCCTCCAGTAGTCGTAGCAATTAAGTCAATGCCGCAGTATTTCACTGATAGTTTAAGTGTGCATTATTAAGATAGTAGGCCAATATGTGCCTGCATAGGCGGGTGCACAACTCGCTTACACTCTTGTTACACACACAGTGATGAGCAGCAGCGCACAAACATGCAAAAGATTAAAAATAACAAAATGACAAAGATTATTGTGTACATCAAGATATTTTATCCTGATGGAATCTTGCCGTAGATGGTCTGCTTGCCGCTTCCACAAGCAGGTCTGTTTTCTTTGCAGGCAAGAGTTCTTTCTTACTACTTGGCAAATGCGCCATTATAATAGCAATCTGCCAAGGTGCAAGCGCACCTGGCTCTTACAGGGAATGGGGGAGACACTGATTGGTTTATTGCATGTTACGCCCAAAACACACCCAACAGTACTAACTGTGATAAAGAGGTGACAGTCAGTCCCTCTCCCTGTTCAGCTTTGGATTTCTAGTAAGAACTCAGGAACAACATGTTTGAACTAAAGATCAAAGTGTACGTTTTCTTTTCCATATTGAAAGATGACTTTTTACGATGGTGTGATGGCTTTCCGTTTACCTCTCTGTCATTGACTTGACTCCCATCAGAGTGTTTTTTTACTACTAAATAGCTTAATTAAATCTGCTGTAGATAAGGTGTGAGAGTTGCAATGACAGCTAGATCAAATAGAACAGAAGAGATCAAGATTTTGAAAATCAACAACTCAACTCCTCCTCTGCTCCCTCTCTCCCTCTAAAACCCGTTGGTCTGCCATTGCCAAACCTGTTGTAGATGTGTGTGCGCATTCATGTGATTGACAGGCAAAGTAGATTTGCCATACCAATCAGGGAAAAGAGTCCCTGATTGGTTAGAATTCATTTGGGCACGGTCAAAAATCAAAATTGGCTAGTATAGAGGCAGGGGCTATCAACCAGATATTTTCACTGAGCATTTATTTCACTCACTGATAGCTGACAGATGTCTATGAAATTACACAAAATTTATAGCTCTAAAATCCTACCTACAGCACCTTAAGAAGCTTTAAGGCATAAAATGGCAAGATAAATTGTGTTTATTTTTTATTTTGCTTTTGAAACGTTTTGGTTTATAATCAACAGAAAATTCAACATAAATGTAATGAATTATGTAATAATATAATAGGATTTAAGATGAAGAGCACAAGGAGTGTGTTATCGTGCATAACATCACTGCTGTGATTTGGTTGCCATAGATCATCAGAGCCAATTCACAATCTGAATGGGTATGAATGCCTGCTGTGTCAGTTTGCAAGATCAAGGTCTTAGGACGGAATGACCTATGTAAACGGCTGCAATGAAGCACTTAACAGTTGATAGAGCAAGGACAGATGTTATTAAATACTATGCACATTGTTGCTCTATTAAAAAGGGATCATAAATGAGTCATGTGAATTTGGTGTTTGAATTTGCACCTTTTAAAGGAGATGGGTGTAGTATCGAGAGATGGCTCTCGTGCCATTATAGTTTAAACAATTATACAAGGATGGGGCGGTTACTGTTTTACAACAGCCATAACCCTAAAAGGATTATGTAGTTTAAAATTTGAGTACACTTTTTGCTGGAAATTGGCTATATTATTATACCAGTTATTAGCAGGCAAATAGACCACATTAAACCTATTAGGACAACAAACAGAGTGAATCAAATATATTTGTGAGCTCACAAGGATGGTCGCAGGATGAGCAAATGCATGGATTGCATATTTGAGTAAAAGTCTACTGTACAGATACTTTTACATGTTCTACAACAATACACCAACTTCTTGACATGAAAAATGTCACATTAATGGACAATTCATCAAATTAGGTACAGTACTATATTTAAGAAATACAAATAGGAGAGGGGGGGGAGATGTACCGTAGAACTTCAAATAAAAGCCCTGAGTCCCAAATAGATGCCGGTCCCTTGTACAGACCGGGTGTGGCTACACATTTTGACAAATAAACCCCGGTCTCAGTTAGACGCCAGGTCTATTTTTTATAGAAGTTCTTTGGATGTATAGAGCTAGTTCTAAGATTCTTAGATCTCGCATACAAATATACATGTTTAAACTTGTGAGCTAGTAATGTTAAGGCGATTTAAGTATAGCTAGTTGCTAGCTTTTGTACTGTGGGTCATTCCTTCATGTTGTGAGGCAGAGCGCTCTGGCGCGTTATTTACACATCACTCACTCACTCTGAACAGATTTGTATCATTTAAAACGTCTGACGATATTTGTGTTGCTCCGCCCCCAAAACACGCAATTTCACTTTTGGTGAAAACTTGGCAGCATTAAGAGGAGAGATGGGGAAAAAAAAGTGCTAGCGAAATTATAAGGTTAAACAATGAGCAAGTCCACTTCACGGTATGTCTAACTCGATAGCCTCAGTCAGTTTTACATATAGTGTTTTCGTGCTGGCTACAAAATAAAAGTGCCAAATTTGTATTCAAGTAATATTCATACTGGTTTAAATCTTTGCTGAGCACATCCATGGATTGTGTATTTGAGTCAAATTCCATTGGGCAGCTACTTTTAAATGTCCTACAGCAATACGCTGACTTCTTGACATGAAAAAAGGTTTACTGAAATGGACTCTTCATCACATTAGGCAGAGGTGTCAAACTCTATTATACTGAGCAAAATTAAATGGAATAAAGTCACCAAGTCAATGGCTCAACTATGACACATTAATTTTCACACAGGCATGATATTGTCTAATTTAGCCAGATAACGTGAGACCTTTTCTTAAAAACAATTAGTTCTATTTGAGGCTCAAAGTTCTGGGCTGTTAAAATTTCTAACTGAGACTAGGTATGAATAGGATATGAGCATCGACATAGAAATCAATGGATACGAGACAATACGAGCAGTATTAAGACAAAAAATGCAAATGGAGGGGGGTTCTGTCAATCTAATTAAGTCTAAGTGTGTCTGGCTCATTCTTTAGAAAGTGGTTTTAAAAAGAAAACGTTGAGGAGGGTTCAAGACAAACACAATAAAATACAATCATTCTGCACCCATAACATACATTTTATTTAATAAAATAAAGCACTTAACAATGCATTGCTGTGTAACACTCAATGGTGACAAATGGAAAACAGCAATTTGTTCAGTTTTATTTTTTATTCTTTGTCAGAATATGGAGGGTCAAAGTTGGTCTGTCAGCAAATGGAAACAAAGCTGTTAGACCAAAATTATTTTTAAAGTTGAGTTTATTGGGGTCATGTTTTTGTGATTCTCCCCACCCCAACAATCATATTAGCCATTACTGCTGTAAAAGCTGTTGCTTTCAATCAGCCTAAATAACAAGCATTTGCTCCTTAATGCAATAAATAGAATAGGATAAATTAGTGGACTTGGACCAAAGTTTACCTAAATGAAAGCATGAGAACACAAGCGTTAGATGGCGGTGTCATTAAAGACATTAGGGTAGTGTTATTAAAGACATTAGGTTAGAAGGATACTAATCCGAGGAGGCATTGGGGTCAAGTGATAGATTCTCGCCCACTCTGTGAATAATAGTAGTCTACCTGTTCATGGTTGTGCGCTGTAACTGTGCATACAACTATTTTTTTGGGAATAGCAAGAGTTTTGTGAACTGGTTTTTAAAGGAGAGGAACATTAATTCCCGCTGCCAGATCAGATTTTGGGCGTACCCTGAGATGTCTTCAGCGGGATAGGTTAAAAAGTATAGTGAGGGGACCGGTAACTGGTCAAATTGTCAAATACCAAATGGAAATTATAAGGGGTGTGCACAGGAGGAAGTATGGTTTCGGCAGCAGCATGAAACTGGCTGCTGTTCTCTCTTCTCCCAGCAGGGGCTCCCTCATACAGGTTTTCTGTCATTCAGACGTGAATATTATTTATATTTCTAGCATAATACGTGTGTATTTATACACTGCTCAAAAAAATGAAGGGAACACGTGATTATTGATTTGTGCTTAATTTATTGATTTTGTTGATTTAATTAGAAGAAATATTTTTGTTAAATCTTCCAATAGGCTGTGTATGCTCAATGGTGTGTATGGTGTATGCTCAACTGCTCTCGACCGCTGTCGCCCTCTAAAGTTCGCCTCTAGTCCTCAAAAAGTTGGAGGGCAAAAGCACTGCTTTTCCCCCTGGTTCAATTGAATATTAATAAATAAATTCTTGTTCAGATGTTTTTTTGTCGAGTTTGGTCAATACTTCTACCGGAATGTATGCATTTGGAAACATGGTTGCCACGAATAAAATAAAATAAACAAACAAATAATCGAAACATTTTTCATTATGATTGACAACAAACCTATCAACACAGAAATGAATGACAGGTTGATCTAATGACCAAACTATTAGCTACGTGCAAGAAGCGCTATCTAGCCATCATTGTGTGTCAGTAACAGTGTCCCTGTCTGAAGACTCAGGGGTCTTCTGATCCCCTAGCCGTGCTATAACTAATGCCGGTACAGCACTGCTAGTGTTAACACATGCTAGCGGTTAACAGAATAGCTTCTTGTGAACAATGCTAATTTTAGAATATCAAAATGCACATCCCTAGTAATTGTAGTTTTGAAACTATACTTGTCACTATAGCCTATATAACCTCTAGATGGGTATTACCTTTTGGGAATTGGGGGTCTGAGCATTTCAAATAAGGATCGAGTCCTAGATATCAGATTAATAATTGTTGCATGTGCTGGGTGTGTTTTTAAGTAGTGCAAATGCAGCACCAATTGGCGTAGGCCTATGTACTCATATGTGTGGTCATGTGGACTCATGTTAAATAATTGCATTGTAAAGGTTTTGATAGATTGCTTTTTAGGACTGATTCCCAGGGAGTGTTTGAGGCTGATAAAGCCCTCAGGGCCATTTGCAGCTACCAGCAGCCAACGAGGATGCGTAATTAGCCTAAGCATGCTAGAGCTCTGTCAGAGCCAAGGTGCCAACGGCTGCCAGCTCTGCCGAGCTAAGGAAAGCTGGCCGGCAGGCAGTGCACAAGGTCGACTACCAGAGTAGCCGTTAACACTAGAAATCCCAGCCCACTTGTGAGTCAGTGACAAGCTAACAGTACATCAAGTGTTACAAGTGTTAATATGCAATATCCTTAAATTGAGATTGTGTTGAAAATCCCCAGTTGGTTTGTGTATGCAACAACAATATAATATACAATATACTGTACAGAGTTGGATTGCCTATTTTAATGCTGTGTATGTAATGCTTTTCTTTGTGTGCTATCCTTTACATATAGCTGTAAATTGATTGCTTATTAGAGCTTGTGACTAAATGTATGGATGTGCCATTACTTATTATTTTTTAAGATTCACAGCTCCTGGGTTAATTGCTGGCAAGACAATAGAAGATGTGCTCATATGTTGTTGTTATGAAGGAAGGCATACATCCTCTACTTGTTTCCAAAGTTAATCAGAGGCACAGAACTTTAAGTACCAGCATAACTTAAGTCTTTTTCCAAAACTTGACTGTTTTCCTAGGTCTTTGTGGAAAGTGAGACAGAAAAGATATGGATTAATGCAGAATTTGTGGTACTTATTTATTCACCTGTGCTTCATACCTCTGTAGAACCACACTCCAGAGTAAGGAGCCTCCCCGTTAACTCATCTATGGGGCTAGTCTCACTGTCGGCTAAATATTAATGTGCTAGACATGATTTATTGATGGATGAAGTAGCTGAAGACGATAGCGAGCTTCAGGGGGTAGTGTGTGTTGGGGGGTAAGGATCCCGACAGGCCTATTGTAGCATGTTAGTGTTAGAATAGGACAAAGATTGGGAACGATTGAGCGTAGAAAGGGATTGACCCACTGGTGCAGGGTCTTTCCCACCAGTGTAACTGTAATCAGATTACATTCCTGCTAATGTAGTAGTGAAACAGATTACAGTCTAAATTATTTGTAATTATATTAATTACTGGTCTGATCAAACAGTTATGCACTAATTAATTTAAAACATAGTTTTTGTTGCTTCACTTTCACATTGTGCATTGTGGCTTCTCTGTTGTAGCAGGAGAGCACATATTTTAAAGATTTAAACAAGATGGATAAAAAATATGAGAAGTGACTGCTTCAAAATGTGGGGCTACTCTCAGTATTTCAGTATATCGCCACATGCATTGTGCCAACATTTTATTTACAACCTCTTCAGGATAATTAGCTTAATTTACTGTTTACTATCATCATCGCATTACTTTACATTACCACATCATGTCCTGTATTTTTTCTGTGCACAACTGCCCTATGTGATTTGCCTCAGATTAGTGGTAGTGTTGTTGGATTTTCCTTTGCTTTACGTTCTGTTTAAGGCAGATTTTTATGGGCTAGAAAGTAACTTAAAGGTAATGAGTAATTAGTTATTTTTCTCAGGCATTGAGTTAAGTAATACAGTAGTAGGATGGATGACATTTGCTGACTAACTTCCCCAGCACCGTTTCCCACACACATACAAAGATTGTTCTCTATCACACTTGTATTGTTTATAATTATCAGCTGACACAGTAGTTGGGAGTCAGAGCATGCTGCCATTAGAGAATTGAGTCTAAAGGGAAACCAAGCTGATGAAATGTTTTGTGAAAGGTCTGATTTGATTAACTTGCAGCATGTTTAGTCTTTAATTTGAGTGTCTGTATGGCACGCTTTTTTTTTTTAAATTAGTTGCTACAGTACGCCTATGAAAACACTTGCCAGCATGCCAAGTAGTGTGTGTGTGTACACGTCTTGTATGAGCCTTCTAATGACCTGGCAACTCCATCAACCAAGTGACAGCTGTGAAGCCATCAAAGAAAAGCTGTGCGTCTTATTTCAGTGAACCATTTCTCTTGTGTGCCAGAGCTGTCCTCCAGAAGACAGTGTTATAAGCTGGCTGCATAAAGGGTGCACAGAGGTAGCCCAACTTCAGACGTCAAGTGGACAAAAGAAATGCTATAGCGCCAGAGGCAAAAACTGGAAACTGGAAGTTATTCTCATAACTGGCAGCAGGGCAATATGTAGAACAAGATGGGCAAAGGTAGAAAAGCCAAATGGTCAAAGAAGTCACTCAGATATACAGTACAGTTAGTGTTATTGTTGCAGTCCAACTTTTCCCTGGTAGTATTTGTCATGGAAATGAAGGAAGAAAAATTGTCTGAACAGGAGGAAGTGGCTATATTAAACACAACTACCATGTATTTAAACTATTTTTTTTTGTGTCTCTTGATCATTCACCTTTTCATTGTATTTTGTGGTAACTTCTCATTTAGGTAGGCCTACTACAGCTATATCTATTAGTAAACCAAATGTGTGCATGTTCTAACAGACTCCATTTGAAACCTTCCATGTAAGCACACCGTCATTAGTCTTTTAAGGTCCTCCTAGCAGATTGATATCGGCAATTAAACAGCAATCAGGCCAACTTCCACTCTTGAGTAATTACACTCTGATTATAAGGTCTTAGGTCTAACAGAAGTACAAAGACAGCAGAAAACAAGGCAATTTGTAAGATGTGTATGTATACACACCCACATTTTCTCCATGCTCATCCAAGCGGCCACCTCCGGCGCTTACAAAAGAAGCCAATACGGAAGTGCCAAAACTTGCAGTTCATCGAATGGCCGCT
>JAODLI010001393.1:0-11277 GCA_027575585.1 Percopsis omiscomaycus
GGGGGGGTTGCTTTTTCTACATAATGGTGCATAACTTGGACCGACTCTTATAACTTCCAGCTGGGACAATACAGATAACAGCCTGTGCCCAAGACCAGTCTCACATCTATTGTCTGACTTTTAATTTTCTTGATTCCTGCCTCAGAGACAGAGGGTGTTTAAAAAGTTAACTCGTTTAGAAAAGTAAACTCTCTGTGTCCCAGAGGAGGTAGCTAATGACTTCAGGATATGAGCAGTGTCCCCCTGTTAAACATTTATAACTTTTACAGCACAGTTAAAGTTTCTTAATGGTCTTCTGCTCAGGGCCAATTCACTCAGTATCCCTAATGAAAAACACAAGACTGCTTTCAATTCATTTTTCCCATGGTGCAATGCAGCAGAAAGATGGCAAACACTCAAGCTAAATTGATAATCTCTAGCCAGGAAGTATTACATGAAGCCATTTGGCACACTTCAATCCAAAACGAAGAGCAGTGATCACACTTTTTATCTCAGCGGCACCTAATCATATTTAACACAGGAAGCCATTGCCCCGCCAACCCCTCAATCAGACAAGGAAAAAGCTTTATTATGGCATTTATTAGAACCTTGGAAGGTTCTGAAAAGAAAAGCAGGATGCTGAGGTGTGGAACAGGAACTGACTAAACCCAGGTGTGGAAACAAGTCAACTCTGTGCACCTCTACCAAACAGGACACTGACCACCTGTCTTCTGTCTCTCCTCTTCCCTCCCTCCAGGCCGGGGTTTGGCCTCTCTGAGCCGCAGACGTGTGTCCTGTAAGGCTCTGGGCCGAGGAGACTGCGAGGGCTGGCTCTGGAGGAAGCGAGACGCCAAGGGCTACTTCTCCCAGAAATGGAAAAAGTACTGGTTTGTCCTCAAGGACACCTGTCTCTACTGGTACACTAATGAGGAGGTGAGGTTCACATTCTTACTGCTGTGCAGGCCCTCTGAAAGCTAAACACTTATTTGTTACGTGCAACAAATAATTAAAATGCTTGGGTCATATATTGTGTGTGCTTCAAGAAGTTTTCACAGACCCCCTGGACAATGGGGGACAGTCCAGTTTAACTCATGGTCTAAATGCTGTGACATCAGTAATTGAGGCATCAACAAAAGTGTTGAAAGATTTAACCAGGACAATGCAAATTTTTTGTCTCCACTATGTAATTCAGTCTCCATTTGCAATTTTATTGATTGAGTTTTTAGTTTCCCTGGCAACAAGCCTCTACAGAAGTGCTTTGCTTATGAAAAATGTCACATTTGCAAGTGCATAATGACTGAATGTTTACAAGAGCAGAGGGGAATAAATTAACCATTACTCAGAATGTTTAGTTTATAGTTAGATGTTTCTAAAGCATTTAGTTTAAGTCAGTGGTTCTCACAAACAGTTAAAACCACATAATATGGTCTCTATGTAATGTGGATGGATTTGCATATCCTATGGGAAGCGTGTCCCTGCTTCTGTGAACAAAAAGCCTGTGATGTCAGGGTCAATATAGGTCACCTTGAGTCGCAGGTCTGGCTCTGCATCCATGGTGTTTCTCCTGTTTGTACCACCTTGTCCGTACGCACCAGCTATTCTGTGTGTCTTTGTATCCAAAAGTCCAACAGTATGTCTCTTACAAGTGGACTTCAGCATTTCATCACACGTTAATTCCAAAAGACTCTCCTGCGGCCAACAGTGAAATTCTTGTGCAGTTCAATGCTGAATGGGATTCTAATCCAGTATTTTGCTTAGACTCAACCTGGAAAATAGTCACGCAACTGTAATTTCACAATTGTAATTCTTATATATACAGAACCAGTCCAAACTTTTGACTGGTACTGTATGTAATTATATTTTTTATATGAAAATGTTCTATATTTTGTAAACTGAACAAGAAACCTTTAAAATTAGATACTGCAAAGCTTGCACACCACTTTTTGAGAACCACTGGCCTAAAACGCGGCTCAGTGCTTGAAAAAGTCATGTTTTACTTCAGGGGATGTGTAACATTTCCATTTCTCTCTCTCTCTCTTTCTCAGGATGAGAAAGCGGAAGGGTTTGTGAGCCTTCCAGAATTTAAGATCGACCGAGCTAGCGAATGTCGCAAGAAATAGTCAGTGTCCGCTAGAGACATGTTTATTTCATGTTAGTGTGTGGTTGTGTTCGCCGGTGCGAAAATGCGGTTTCGTGTGTGTGTGTATGCATGCATATGACAAGGTGTGTCATGTGTGCAACGGTGCATATAGTACATGTGTCCCCTGCCTGTGTGTCTATATCTGTGTGTGTGTGTGTGTGTGTGTGCGTGTTTGATCTTCTCTTATGTATGTACACTGTATGTGTGTGTATGCATTAATAACTGTATTCTTGCATGCATCTGCAGTGCTTTCAAAGCCTGTCACCCCAAGGTTAAGAGCTTCTACTTCGCAGCTGATGGAGTGGATGATATGAACAGGTACATTCAGCTTGACATAACAGAACATTGCAGAAAACCCATCTAGGCCCATATAATTGATTCTTAAAAACAAGCCAATTCTTGCTAATATGGTAGAAAATAAATACAGCTCTAATTCTTTTTTTGTGTCATGACAAATACAATTTTACGTTTTATATTGATACTGGGTCAAATAAAACATTAGCAGATACATTGTTAGTACTAGTACTGCAACAGAGACATGGTCAGTACTTTGACGGGAGCAGATAGGCCTACTGTACAGTACATGGATAGTGCTCCTACAGCAGCAGATAAAGGGTTAGTACTGCCTCGTGTTCTGCAGGTGGCTGAGTCGTCTGAACATGGCCGCCGTGGGCTACGCTGAGAGGATACGCCAGGAACAAGGTGAAAAGAAAAATAAATACAGACACCGCCAGCCAGACTAGAAAGCCAGAGAACCAAGCCAGTTAACTGTGTATGTTTGGTGTGTGTTCCTACAGACTACTGGAGCGAAAGTGATCATGAAGATGATCCAACGTCCAGCCCAAAACAGGACAGCCCCCCGCCCCCTTATGACACCTACCCTCGCCCTCCATCAGTGAGTCTAACACACACACACAGACACGCACACAAACACACATTGATCTTGAATTCCCAGGCTGGTAATTCAATCATTCAAGTAACACTTGAATGATTGAATTCTTGCCCTCCCAGATGAGTGCTTACATGGAGGGCAGGACTCGCCTGTCGTCCACGGAGACATCTCGTTCTCGCTCATCCCAAGAGGACTTCCTGTGTGGCGAGTCTGCCGCTGGGTGCGGAGAGCCGCAGTACCACCCTGTACCTCTAGGGGGAGGAGGTACTACACACAGTGGTAGGAAGCCTGGGGGTAGCAACAGCAGCGACCTGCAGTACCGCTGTGAGCCTGTAGAGGTATGTGGTCTTGGGTTTTAGAAGGCTGGTTAAACAGCTGTAAATAGACTTATGTTAAAGGTAATCTTATCCAAAACCCTTCCTTGATTCAACTTTTCTCTTTCTGCAGTACCGATCTAGTCCTGCAGGGGGCAGCAGTGAGACAGGCTCTCCCGGTCGTTCTTCCTCATCTCAGAGACGTTCCTGGCAGGACCTGATTGAGACACCGCTAACCGAGTCTGGACTGCACTACTTACAGACTGGACCACTAGGTAACTAAACATTTGTTCTTTAGATAACTCTCAGGAAAAACGTGTTAATTTAATCATATTTTCATTTTGGGGCAACAATTGTGATTGTTTAATTTCAGAAGACGCCGTATTTGTTGAGCCAGTTCCAGGGGGCGGGACTATGGCAGTGGGCGGAGTTTACACACTCCCCGCTCAGAGAAATGCCCCGTTGCCCATGGCAATGCAGAGGCTGATTCCCATGGCAACGCAAGGAGGAAAACCCCGAAGCTTCACTCTGCCGAGAGACAGCAACCTGCACACCCTCCTGAAACCTCCCAGCAGAGAGGAACAACACAGCTCTGGTCAGCAAAACACACCAGCACACCGTTTTACACTTCATTACAATTGATATAAAATATCCTCTGCACAAAGGTTCTCCTATCCTCTCTGGTGGCCCGACCATTGCTGATGTTTGATACTGATGTCATTTTTCTTGTATTGTCTCAATTAGTCATGAATAAAAGCGAAACAGACATTAATAGTATGACACATTAGCTTTATTGTCTTTTATGAGTTCTGGTTAATTTAAAGGGGCATGCAATTATAGAAAAATCATGGTCATTGTTTTATTCTATATACAGAATACTGTGGTTCCCAGGGGATTGTCTGTGTGTGCCAGTGCACTCCGGTGGTTACACACTTTCTGTTGAATTAGATGAGTTAGATATGTCAATTATCAATTCAAAGTGCTTTTTTTGTGTTTCTACTGCATACGTGTGTGTTCTGTGTGTCTGCCTGTGTTTAAGCGTGTGTTACTGTGTGTTTTTGTGTTATACTTCTGTGTGTATGTCTGAAACACACTCTCACTTTGTGTGTGTGTGTGTGTGTGTGTGTGTGTGTGTGTGTGTGTGTGTGTGCCGGTGTGTACAGGAAACGAAGGAGCGTCTCTAGGTGACCTGTTCCGGGCATGTGAGCAGGGTGGGGTGTGTCCTCTGGGCCGAGCATCAGAGGTCAGAGGTCACTCAGAGTTCAGACAATCCTTCCTGAGACGAACCGCCGACCCTCAACTAAATGACCGGCTGCACCGGCTGCGTATCCTGACCTCGACACTGAAGGTACACACACACACACACACAAACACATACATGAGTTTATGAGGTTTATAAGGTCAGACTAGAGGTTTAATGGTTCATGGGAACCTACCTTTCGGCTCATTGCATTAGTATGAAGGTCCACACACACACACACACCTCCACCCTGAAGGTCCACGCACACACACACAGGCACACATACGCACACACTGCACTAAAAGACGCTGTCCTGTCAGTCCAGTGTTTTGTCCTGCTATGTGTCTGCAGTCGGTTTAGTCTGTCTTATAAGTTGCTGGCCCAGTTCCTCTGTCTCATGTCATTGGCTGTTCGGCCTTGGCCGCCAATTTGTCTTTAAAACTAAGGAGGTTTACTTTCAACCTCCTTGCTAGAACCTTTTGTCATTGTTGCCTAGTTGTATCTGGGCATGACTGTACTTTGATGACGGCTTGTGGCTGTGTTGCTTTATGTGTGCAGGTAATGTTGTATGTGTAGCAAACGCTGTGTGTGCAGCTAGCACTGTGTGTGCAGCTAGCACTGTGTGTGCAGCTAGCATCTGTGCAGCTAGCACTGTGTGTGCAGCTAGCATCTGTGCAGCTAGCATCTGTGCAGCTAGCGTTGTTTGTCTAGTGTGCAGCTAGCGTTGTTTGTCTAGTGTGCAGCTAGCTTTGACCGTCTGTCTGTTGGTCCTGGAAGGCCTTTGGTCTTGTTTGTTGTCCAGTGTCTGAAACTCTGCGTCTTCCTGTATGTTTGTGTTATTAATACCCGCTCTATAAGGTCACAGTAGCTGAGTGACCCACCCCTTCCTGTGTTTCTGCGTCTCTATAGGACAGGGAGGGGGAGCTAGCGCTGATTGACAGGCTCTTGGCCAATCCCCAGCTGTCTTCAGCAGAGTTCCGGGAGTGGAAGAGAGCCTATCAGGACCAGTTTTCTCAGGACACGGCCTCGCCCTCAGAATCAGAACCCGCCCCGCCCCTGACACCATCACTCTCACATACACACTCCTATATTGAGACACATGTCTGACGCGTGCTCAAACATAAAGAGAAACACACACAAGCTCCTACAATGAGACCCATGTATAACAAGCACACATACACACACTGACTGTTTATCAGTTTTAGTACATGGCATTTACAGTGTGATATTCCAGATATTATCACTGCCTGAGCAGAGCAGGAGCTGACAGCAGACTTCTTGTCTCAAACTGCCACCGTGTTGGTTTGCGACATAACTCTTTGGTGAGTCAGTGATTAATCATGTCTTCTTGTTGGATAAATCTCCTCGTTGGCTGTTTACCACAACAGCCGGACGGTGGGCGGAAGGTAGTCCACACTAAAGATATTTCACAGCGCTTCTTTTTTCCCCTGTTAAACCTAAAATAGTCATGCCTAGCTGGGAACGTCAGCCTCTATGTTGCGAGAATCAAGCAGTTGTCAAATGGAACAGCAACTGACTTTGACTGACATGTAGGCTATCTGACTGCTTCTTCTGACACAGCTGGTGGTGAAATTGCAAGATGGCTCGTACGGTAATGAGCTGGCATCTGTGATGGTATCAACAGTGTTTTATCCTGCTTGTCGTGCCATGTGTAGGCTTAAAGACTGTACAGAGTAGAATAGTCTCAGAGGCATTCTGACAGCCGTTGAGTGGTACACAGTACATACAGTATATTGTACATGCCTTATATATTTCTGTGATTATATTTACTAAACAGTGGTGGTTACTGTATAGGCAAGCACAGGTAATTTTCTAATAAATTAGTCTCGGCTTGTTGCCGGGTTGTAGAGAGACTTGTTTGATGGATTCGTAGAACTGCATAGTGCTGGGCTGGTCCTAACGCATGACAACCTATAGATCTACACAGACTATTATCTCAGACAATATAGACCTTGTATGTCTAGCGTCACTCACACTGAATCTGAAGGGATTTCTCTATGGAGACACTGGATGGGTTTTTATGTTAACAGTCTGTGTGACACCTTTATCCAAAACTAATGCATTATATTTATTAGCATGTAGGTGTTAGAGTAAGTACAAGTCAAACCCAGGACCCTTAAGCTGAGATGTCATATCAACCTTCCAAACCATTATAAACCATAATAACCCATAATAAAAAGATAGTCTCTCAAAAAAAGCCATTTTAGCACACAAAAACGTTGAGAAATGCAGCTTCCATTTATCCTTTTGATCTGTAAATATGGACAAAGATGGCGTCACATACAAGGTCTGTCTTGCTCTCCATATCCTGCATGCTACATATGAGGATATATATATATATATATATATATATATATAGATAGATAGAAATAATTATCTAGTAAACAAATACTATTTTTTTTGTACTACTGATTCCAAATTATTTACTCAGAGATAAACTATGAAAGCAATCTACACACGTACGCGTATACACACACACACACACACACACGCACACATATGCAAATGCACACATGAGCATATACCCACAAAGTACAAATGTATGCACACACACATACAATGCACTCAGTCTAAATATTGTTTTTTTATGCTGCTGTTATTGTAGTTGGTTGCAGTTGCATGTGTTTGTGGTCACTTTCTATTCCTGTGTTTGAAGTAGGCCTTTAGTTACACAACCTCTCTGCCTAGACTGCAAACTGTCCGTATAAGTTCTCTAATTCTGTTGTGTTTTAAAAAGCTGTCAACGAGAAAGGTCTGTTTTTATCATTAAATGGCTTATGACTTATGGTTATTTATTTACTTACATATTCAATTTGTGTGTTCTGTTGGCAAAAACCTGGTTAATAAAGTTCTGCCGTTTGGATGAAGATGTTTTGGTTTCACGAGTTTCAATAACAAGGGAGGGAATTGTAACAGCTGTTATACTTTCTCTTTCAACAGGACAGAGAGAGATACAGAGAAACAAGCATATCACAACAGAAAATCCTTAAAAAACAAAGCAGAACTCCCTGTCACTATAAACTTACCCATTCTCTCACATTCCTCTCAACAGATACAACATAGGCTTTCTATAACTTTTTAGCTTTGTTGAAAACCTGTGTTTTATTCATTGTGAATATACAGTATTCTTTGTATTTGGTGTGTGGAAAAACTCAAACAATTTCAAATACAATTCCATTAGAGACAATTGACTTGTCTGGATAGTATTCCAATTTCCAATTTCCATTTGGAATGTTTAGTTGTACAAATATGCAACAAATTAAAACAATTTATTCAACTAAAACTGGATACTGTTGAATAAACTAGTTGGACAAATATTTTTGACTCAAATGTTAACGACAACAATAAAAAATTATTTATTTAGGGTGGCCTAAATAAATAAGGTTACATTTCTAGTTTTAGGAACTAGGAATGTTACATGCATGGTACTGTTTAGCTGTAATAAAATATTTACCTTACAGATTTTATTCTCATCCTCGTTACTGTTCTAGGATACAGGCTCTCTTTACTCTAGTTGTAGGGTGAGAACATCACAAAAACATATTCTGTTCCATCTCTTTTATAGATCTTTCTTTCATTAACAACAAGTATTCATTCTATAAATATAAATATAGATATACATGTCCATCTTAACATAACATGACTATACTTTACTACACTTTATCCTGTAGCTCCTGTATTGTATATTTAAAAAAAAAAAAAAAAAAAAACTGTGACTTAGTTAGCTCAGTGGAGTTTCACATCAAATGTCACTTGATTGAAAAAAATCTTTAAAACGAGATCATTAGCATTGGCAACAAGAAAAACTATTTTGTTTCCTACTTTAATGCCAATATCAATTCCTATAATCTGCTGTGTGTTCAGTCTGGTAGAGGCAGCAGTGTGCATTCAGCTCCAGTTAGCGGTCTGGGTAGTTGACAAATTTCCCTCCATCGGTCTGTCTGGGCTTCGTACTCCAACACACTCCTCACGGTCACTTCCTGTCCGTCCCTCCACTTTCGTCCGCCAAACAGCAGGATGCCACCAGAGGGCGTCACCACCATTCCATAGCTGAACGAGCCAATGAGAAGAGGCCGGAGACGGATCCACTGGTCTACCTGCGAATCATAGCATTCAATGTCACAGTATGGCTCGTACATCCCCAACAAGGCATAGAGGCATCCATTAATAGTCGCCATTCGATGGCCGACTCTAGCGATCAACATTGAAGCTCTCTTCTCCCAGACTCTGCTTGTGACGTCCCAGAATAAGACCTCACGGGTGCTCTCAGGCAGGTCCCTCGTTGCCTGGTTGCCAGGGATGCCACCAGACACATATATCCCGTTTTCTAGCACAGCAGATGCGTGACTATGAAGAGGGAGGGGCAAGGTGGCCCCCCGTCGCCATTGGCCAGCAGCCAAATCGTAAAACTCCACAGATGCCACAGAAGTGTGTGTGTCTGTTGTTGTGTGGCGCCCCCCAATGGCATAAATAACATCCTGCCGAACACAGCAAGAGAACAAGGCTCTTCTCTCCAGCATGGGCTCCACCTCCTCCCAGAATCCAAATCGAGGATCGTAGCGCCACACCTGATTGGATGTTGAGATGGTGAAAGATTTACCTTCTTCCTCGTCTCCTGATTTAACCTCCTCTCCTCCAATCACAAACAGGAACCCTCCCACTGAGCATGCGCATTGGTTCTTTAGTCGACGTGGGAGAAGAGAGGATAGAGATGAGAACTTCCTGTTTCTCGGGTCAAAGGTCATTAACTGTTGGCTTGGCCAGTCCGGACTGGCCCCACCTCCCAGTAGTAGCACACGATTGGACGATGCTCTAAGCGAAGACTGCCGGCTCTGTCTAATTGGCTGAGCCGATCCCAGCCTGTGGTACTCCAGAGCCCGAGTCACCTGACTTCTGATCAGAGGTGTGGCCATTGCTCTGTGGGTGTGGCTTAGAGATGTGAGTTCAGAAGAACTAACCAATCCGAAACGCAGTCGACTGAGTAGATGATTAGACTTCAGCAGTGAGTGGGGGCCGTTAGCATCCAACCAATCCAGTGCCAGTTTAATTAACTCCACTTCCTTCACTCCGGGGATCTCATCAGCCTCCAGAACCGCCGTCAGCGATTGGCTGTTCAGCTCAAGAAGCATATGTCTGTTTTCCGATAGCAATGTCCCCATTTCCCTGGCGATGGTATGGTTTGCAGAGTCGAGGGCTTCTGGGAGGGCGTGGCAATCCGCCAGGTTAGCATAGCAACAACAGTTGTTAGCAGTCATCCCCTCGATGATGAAATGTTCGCATATCGACACCGCAGGCTTCACCTGCAGGTACCTGGCTGCTTCCAGGACGCCGGGGAGCGTAGAGGAGGAAAGGCTCAGCCAACCAGAGTACAGGAAGTCCAAGATGACCTCCAGCCCCTCAGCCGATAGCGCCGGGAGGCTAACGGAGGCAACTAACCTCTCGGCTGTGGTCTCTCCAAACAGAGCCCAGAAGTAGTCGCTTGAGCTGGCCAGAAGGGCACGGTGGCACGGGAAAGACGCACCTTCCGTCTCCAAGGTGACATCACACATCCTCCTCTCCGTTCGCAGGCGCTGGAAGCCCGAGAGAAGCCTCCCTCTTTGTGAGGAGCTGTAGAGAACGGAGTAACTTTCCATCCAACGGACGGGTAGAGGAAAGGAAAGGCAAGGAAAGCGTCTTAGACAGAAGCAAAGACACTGAGTTGGACAGCATGAGATGGGGAGGCTTAAATCGACAGAACGACACATAAGAGGACAGAGATCTAAGAGGAATGACTCAGCACTGACAACGCGTTAGCAGAAGGGGAGGATACATTAAAAAAGCAGAGAAATTAAAGGGGGATCAGATTAAAGCCCAGCAAACGTGACCAGGTGAGGAGCACTGGCAGACAAAGAATAGTGGTTAAGAAAAATGCTGCTAAAGATTCAGGAGTTAGTAGAAAGCAGGAAGCTTTAGAGAGAGGAGAAGAAAATAGAGAGGAGAGCGTGTCTTCTGAGCAGAGCAGAGGTCTCTCATCTGTCTTTTTGTCTCTCTCTGTCTGGCGGCAGACATGTGACACATTAGCTGCCTGATAGGAAGGTTAACTGGGCAAACACACACACCATGTACCACCCCCCGGCTCGTAAACATGCACGTCTCATGACCCCTGTGTGTTTTGGTGATAGTAAGGGTGATGGTGCAGGTTGCCCTTTCCAACATGCAGCAGGGAGCATCATGCTAACACACGCATCAAACACACTGTAGATGCCCACGCGTGCATGAATTAATGCACATAGACAAACACACATGCACAGACAATGTTTACACACACACACACACACACACACACACACACACACACACACTGCGAGCTGGCAGGCTTGATCGCCGATCCCAGCAGATGAACTCATTGGTGAATGCAGCTGTTAGTCAGAGCCCTAGATTTCAGGACACTGTAGCTACGGCGCCTATCTGTGACCCTGTCTCCATGGCTACCGCAACAGAAACACAGACAGAGACAGACACAGTTCAGCCACGCCGATTTGGAGCAATGTCGAACCAGAAAGTGTTTGGCCAAACTGGCGCTGAGCGAGGTATCAAAGATTTAGTGTCTAAAGTAGCACGTAGCTTTGGCATTAAAATATAATCCCTGCCCTTTTGAAAGGCATTCAACCTCATTAATGTGACCCAAGGTCACCCAAGAGTATTTAACTAG